>JAFIRS010001399.1:0-190000 GCA_018342105.1 Gonioctena quinquepunctata
AATTTTGAATTTTATCAGATCAAAAATTTTTTTTTATGTAATTTTTCCATTCTTTTAAGAGAATTCAAACTCTTCTAGTTTTTAATTTTTTTATATCTTGTTCAATAATTTTAATTCCAACTGGAATAAATTTGTTAAGTTGATTTATTGCATATTTATTTGCCTTCCCATAAAGTGGAACATTTATTTAATTTTATTTATCTTTGACTTTTGTTAGCAAGTCTGGCGCCCAACTCTTGAACTAGTCAAGTTAATCAATGTATAATTTTTTTAGTGGCCAAATTTGATTAACTAGGAAAAGTCATTAATTGAACCTTACTCACGGCCTAACCGTATCCATCTGAGCAGCCTATCGGCAAAGTGATTTCACCTTGTTAAATTTGAATCATATAATTTAAAATCTGGGGTTCAAAAGTAAGGGGTGTTGCAGTTTTTGTATTTTTTAATTGTGAGGAATCTCCTTCCTCAATTTATCCTTATTCAAATGTATCGCGTTATCTGTGATCTCCCACCCGCTCTCTGGCATCGGCGTGACGGGCGAGAGACAAGATAGACGAGAGACCTCGTATAGGTAGGACCGAGAAAGGTGACTGTTTTGGTTCCCATGCATTATATTATTTTTCGATTGCCCCGTGTTTATCACCAATTCAAATTGAGAAAATCACGCACCTGATCCATGCTCTTAAGAGGTGAACCTCAATCCCTCCTCACCCCAACAAAAATAAGAACCTACCTTTTGGTTTCACCTCTCCATGTCACAGGGTGATTCCGAGATTGGGATACGCCCAATCAGCGCGCTAAGTAATCCTAGCTACCGTTATAGCTCAGCTACGGTGGGGCCGCCTGATAAGACAGGCTACTGGCTCTGGGATGTCAGTACCCGAGCAAGTTAATGCGCCGCTCCTCACCAAGTCAGGCAGGGAATACAACCATCTGGACCCATCAGATGGAGGACTTCCCCGTCTCTACCGAATAACGGTATTGTTGTCCATTGGTCCACTATCTAGTACCACGCCCCCCAGACTCCAAAACCATGTGGAGAGGCATCGGCGAACCGATGGGGCTATCCTTCTCTCCCTGGGTACCCATGTCAAAAAGACTCATCTCGTTACGTTTGATTGTGTTCACCACCAGTGCGAAACCCGCGAAAACCACCGGCCGGTAGGGACGTTGTTACCTGCAGCCTGTCCTGAGGAAATTACTAGATTACCAGAGTCGCTATTCAAAAGATAGGAAATCACAAACGGGTCTTTTTTCCCGTTTTTCTCACTCAAAATGATATTTTGTGCTAACCTCACACAATGTAATATAACTCTCATACAGCGTATACTCTCAGTTCGCAACAGAAAGCGCCCGCAACAGTTCGATCCAAAGAACTATATCGCGTATGTTGGTTATGAAAATGGTATATCGTGTAGTCCGATCTGAAACGTGGGGAAATGACCTGCATTCAATTCTGATCACCCAGTGAAGAGATACAGGATGATACTTTGTTGAGCCCGATATTGGGACTAACAAGGTTACTCCGGGATAAACTGCGTCTCTCTCGTTCATATGCTTCACGGGATTCACAATAACCGTGAACATCTATATATATATATATATATATATATATATATATATATATATATTGTGTGATATGTATTTGTTTAATTGTTTCGTATCCATTTTTTGAATCAAAATACTAGATTCTCAAATAGCTCTGGAAAATCAAATCAGTCCACTGAATTATCTATCTGTATTTGTTTAAATGTTTTTATAAAAAAAAAAAATTATTCGGTACCTATTATAACCTAATTGAGACTTTTGAATGAAATTATTTCTAAATCCCAATATGAAATGTATTTTCACATAAGAAGTCAATTGAAAATAATGTTATTTTTATCAACAATTATTCGATCTTCAGAAACAAACAATCAAAGATGATCTGAAAATAACTTCAGAGGCGAAATGATCGAAATCTAGTTTTCCAGACAACCTTCGTAACATCACTTACTTCTTTATTTCAAGGTGATTTTTCACAAATTTTGTGAGAATTTTGTGTATTTTCCGTTGGTGCTGCTCATCGTGAATGTTGGAATCACTGAATTTTCCTAACTCATTCTCTAGATATACTCCCAGTAATTGGAACTGGAATTTCATATGGCAACTTGTACGAGCCATGAAGAACATGGAAGTCATCATATAGTAACAGGTGATTCCACAATAAAGCATGCTGATGATGAAGCCAAATAATCCGATTTTTCCGAACCACTTTTTCATCAGAATATATTGAAATATGTAGAAGTCTTCTTCATGGACAGGGCTCATCAATAAACATGCCCAAAGGGCCAGCAATAATGATACAAAGCAGAAACTTTCCAGTTTTTTTATGTAATTCATGATCTTTTTTTCCATACCAGTTCCTCCTGAATCTATCGAATACCCATATTCAAGAATAATTTGGGTATCTTGAATACGTTCGTAACCATAGATGATGACAGTAAGGCACACAGAACAAGACTGAAACAAAAAAAAAACAGAAATACAAATTGATCTGGTGTGAACTTCATCCAGTTCCAATCATGTCTTGAGAATTAACTCTAGCCTATGTGATATCAAATGGTCTTTTAATGTATTTCGATGAAAAATGTCAATTGCAGCACCAAAGAAAAACCATTCATTCGATTTCTCTATTCATATTTCAAATACATTCCTCCGCCAGTAAATCATCATACAAAAAAACAACCACCAAGTATAATAATATATTTACCTATTTTATATCAAGAGTTCCCAAAATATTCAGAAAAGTGCAAACATATAGAAAAACTTAACTGAAAAAACTGTTTTTGTGGAGAGAACATGGATCAAAGGGAATTTTTGGCTTTCCACTTCGCTCAATGAAAAATTGAAAAATATTAAAGATATTCCTGCTGAGTATTTTTTTATGAAAACATATGGAAAACTCAGGAAAATTGTGGCATTTCAGACAATATTCACAATTATAGAATAAAACTATCGAAGAAAAGATGTTTTTCATCTATAATTTGAAAATTTGTCTGAAATGCCACAATTGCCCTCCTTTCATATTTTTCACAGACGCAAGATTCATTCGTGTATATATGTATATATATATATACCCTTTTAGCGTCTTTCCAATAAGAATACTTTCAGCGTCCACAGAAGTATGTTCGATTTTTTCCCTACCAGTAGTCAGCACTGAGTTTACTGATCACAGAAATGCGTAGTATATCGACCTATTCACTAACAACTTCCAAATTTATATTCTGCTGGTTTTAAGCGTCCTCACCACCATTCCAGCGTTTCCGAGATACATTGTATTATATTATGTTTTCTGCTTCCGATGTTATTATTCTTGGACAAATTGCATACCTTCAGTGTTTAGCAGTGTTGCCAAGCCGGACTAAGGGCGATTTGGATGGTTGCGAGTGTATTCAACACGCTGTTCCATGGGGAATGACTGACAGTCAGTTAAATAATGAACAACTTTCCTGAAGAACTAAGAAGATGTGTTTATCATTTATTACATACTGATATTCTTAAGTTGTAAAAATGTATTATGACTAAATTACTATCAGAAGCTTTTATTGAACTTTATTTGTTGCCTGTCCCAATCTATGTCTCCCACAAACTCTTTCATAACAATTTTAGATCAGTTCTAATGAGCTTTGAAATTCACATTATGACATTTTTATCTGAAAAAAGGTGACAACTCCATAATGGCGGACTAGTTTTTCGATTTATGGTCCTAGTTTTTAGGTTCGGAGATCATGATTTTTTGCTTAAGTTTTAAGTACGTGATATGGCTGATTCAAGATGGCGGACGATTTTGTGTCCGTTCCCATTCAAAAGTTGTGAGTAGTAGTTTTTGGAGACGGAGATTATAATTTTTTCTAAAAATTCCGGGATTCAATAGGGCGGGTCCAAAATAGCGGGCAAGTTTTGTGATTCATGGTCCGATCCATTCAACATTGGATTTCCAGTTGAAACTCCAGAATTCCCAAGATTAACTGGGTTTTGTGATTTATAGTTCAAATATATTAGAAATTGGTGACTGGGTGGTTTTGTAGGCGCGGATTACAAATTATTCATGAACGACTAAAAATAATTATACATATGAATAAAAATCTTGCTAGAATCAAGCTTCTATTCAAATGCACTGAGAAGGAAAATAATTTCTTTAGGAGTGTGGAGTGGTTTATTCTAGGAGTAACAGACTCAAAAACTTGCCACAAGAGAAATTGAACTTTATTATACAGGGTCTTTCCTAAGTACGTGGGGAAAACTCAGTAAGTGATCCTTGTGATATCTTATGGGAAAAAGTTTTCATAAACTTGGGCTCGAAACTTCCTAGTTTCTGAAATACAGTTGAATGTTCAACTGAAAATCTATTTTTTTCCAATATCTCAGGAACAACTCAATACATTCATTGCTATTTTTCATTCAATTTATCAAGTTTTGCTGATAATTTGTTCCTATCTACCAATCACAAATCACACAGAATTTTTCGAAAGTTGAGGAATCTGGGAAGAAATCTGAGGATGTTTCTTGTTGTTTTGAGGCATTGTAAGAATGAACTAGCAGCATATGAATTCGCAAATTGTTAGTAAACCAATAATGATAGGTCGATATACTTCGCATTGCTGTGTAAACTCAGTGCTGCCTACTGGTTGGAAAAGATCGAACATACTTCTTTGGACGCTGAAAGCTTTCTTATAGGACAGACGCTAAAAGGATAAATAGATGTGTGTATATATATATATATATATATATATATATATATATATATAGATATATATATATATATATATATATATATATAATATATATATTTATATATAGTAGTTGCTTTGGAGTTCTTGAATCCTAGAATATATTCATTGGTTTGGAGGTTCTTAGGATTTGGACTGAAATTAACTTCAGAAATTAGACGATTCACCCCTGGCCAGGGGCTTCTCCATTAATATTTTCATTCGTTATACACAAGGAAGTTTGTATGGCATTTGGTGCTGAAAAAATAAAAAAGTGGAGTGAGTATGAGAATACATTGTTATTTATATAATAGAATGGGAGCAATGTTGGAGTTGGGTTCACATTATAGGTATGTCTATGAACAATAGTTACGTACCTTGGCACCAATTGTATTTAATTATAAGTAGTAGGAGATTAAAGCCGGTACTGGGCCTCCCCCCACCACTATGACGTCACGTGTGACCTTGAATGCTTGCAGGTATGCAATGTGTGTGTGTTTGACCTTGAGATTTGACTTTGAGATTTGTCATTGAGTTATGACATTGGGTTTCGTCGACTTTGAGATTCGACTTCAGTTTTGACCTTGAGTTTAACCTTGAGATTCATAACATTAAATTTTGACTTTGTGATTTGACCTTGAGTTTTGATGTTGGGATTGTTCCGGCAACCTCAAGATTTGATCTTGTTTTTTTTGTTCGACCTTGACTAAAGCTGTGGTGTAGGCATACTCATTCTGTGTAGTCATGCCCTCCATGAATCCCTGCACTCTCCAAGCGATGAAGGCGCTTATCCTGTGAGAGAGCTAAGAGTTAACTGCGAGTATTGATGAGTGCGCTGGATGTCAAGAGAATCCCCTCAAAATCCATACAGATTGCGCATCGCATCGGACTTGTTGTAGGGTGGAGAAGAGTATTTCGAATCAGTGTCTCCTCCAGTGAGCTATTGAAAAAAAGTTGGTGAAATGTATTCGTGTGATTGTGGTAAAGATTTCACTCGTAGTGATAATCTGCGTCGGCATCAACCGGAAACTTGCCAGGGAGGTCCTCCAGTGAAACGAGTTAAATTGAACAATGGCGATGACTCACCACCTGAACCCCTCTATACATGTAATTGTTGTAATGTGATAATCCCATATGGTCGAGTCAATTCTCACAATAGAACACTCGCACATAGGACGAATTCATGTGTTCACTTGGGTGGTGGTGTACACCTTATTGAAAATGCATTCAAATGTCGCATTTCTAGCTACAGAGTATTCAGTGAAAATATGTATACTGAGTATACACCTTTTTTCAATGATATCAAGCATAAAGTACTCGAGCTATTGGAGAAAAACATCAAACTGCACAACTCCATCAAGGTCAACATGGAAGTGTTTGAAAGTTATATCATTCAAACCCAGGAATTGACAGACATAAAATCGTTCAATTCTCCCAATCGTATAGCAGATCGATCAACTGATTTGAATGGATTATTCGATGCGTTTCTTGACATTATAATTGCCCAAAATACGGAGTTTGAGGAGCGTGATTTAGGTTTGTAGTTATTGCAAATGATGAAAGGTTTAATGAAACTAATTTTTTCAGGATGGAGTTGTGAGAAAATTACAGTCCACTTGGCGGATCATCCTACATGAAACTTCCCGAATTCATTGAGAGAAGAAAAGGTGTTGTCAACATAAAGAATGAAGACCAATGCTGCTTTGCATGGGCCGTGACATCTGCATTATTTCCCACAAACAATAAGGTGTCGGAGGTGTCATACTATCCACATTATGAGACTGTCTTGAATGTAACAGGTATGGATTTTCCAGTAAAATTACGTGATATAAAAATGTTTGAGTATTTGAATGATATTTCAGTCAATGTTTATGGTTTTGAATCTGAGATTGAGGATAAGAGAGTCAAATATGAGGTGATTGGGTCCTTGCGATACTCTCAGAGAAAACTCAGAAGACATGTCAATTTATTGCTTATCACAGATGAGGTGGGAAATAGTCATTATTGTTGGATAAAGGGTCTTTCGAGATTGGTGTCAAGTCAAATTTCAGCTCATGAACACGAAAAATATTTCTGTGATGGATGTTTATTGTACTTTCCGAATGAGCGATTACTATTGCGTCACCAGATGCATGATCGTAATCATGTATGTACAACAGTACCGCAAACTGATTTCAGAATAAACAAATTTGGGAAAATGGTTGCCGGTAATACATAAATGTTTGAAAATTCCGAAAGACAAATGAATGTACCTTTTGTAGTATATGCAGATTTTGAATCTATTTTGAAGCCTATACAAATCACCGCACCGAATCCTGAACTCGTGTACACGAATAGAACCTTCCAACACGAAGCTTACTCATTTGCTTATCTGATAAAATGTTCCTTCGATGATAAATTAACAAAATTTGTTTCATATAGAGGTGCTGATGCGGCAAAGGTTTTCACAATGCGAATAGAAAAAGATTCACGAAATATGTATAATAATCATTTGAGGTATGTCAAACCAATGACTAAACAAACCCCAGAAGAGGAAAGGGTGTATGTGGTATATGTGAAAAACCTTTCACAGAGGGGGATGTTAGAGTCAGAGACCACTGCCATCTCACGGGGAGAAAAAGATATCCAGCAGCGCACTCTGCCTGTAATTTGAATTTCAAAATACCAAATTTCATCCCCATTATATGCCATAATATGAGTGGTTATGATTTCCATATGTTCAATAAAGAATTGTATGAGAAAAAGGATAAGGTTGATGTTATTCTCCAAACTGAGGAAAAATACATTTCGTTCACAAAACATCACTACACACATAGCTATCAAAGTAAAGAAGGAAAAATTAAAAATTTTTTTTTGAAAATGAGATTTATAGATAGCTTCAAGTTCATGTCAAGTTCATTGGAAAAATTGGGTGCAAATTTGAGTGATAAGCAATGTGTAGAGATGTTAAAATGTTTTCCCGATAAAGAAACATCCAATTTGATGAGGCAGAAAGGTGTTTTGTGGACAACATCAATAAATTGGATCATCCTGATTTATCGACAAAAAAACAGTTTAATGACAATTTGAATGAGGAACATGTATCAGAGAAAAATTATATGAGAGCCGAACGTATTTGGGAACTATTTGAGTGTAAGAGTCTTGGAGAATATTCGCATTTATATTTAAAATCTGATGTCCTACTACTGTGTGATATTTTCGAGAATTTTAGACGGATTTGTTCAGATACATAAGTTGGATCCAGCTCAATATTATACTGCACCTGGATTATCTTGGGATGCAATATTGAAATATACGAATATTGAACTTGAACTGCTAACTGACATTGATATGATAATTTTTTTCAAAAAAGGCATCCGTGGAGGTATTAGTCAATGTATCGATAGAAAGCATAAGGCAAATAATAAGTTTCTGCCTGATTTCGATCCCAATGAGCAATCATCATTCATTTCATATTTGGATGCTACAAATTTATATGGACATAGTATGTCACAACCATTACCTACATCTGATTTCATTTGGCTAACTCGAGAAGAAATCACAAATTCGGACATTATGGCTGTGGCAGACAATGATCCATATGGATATGTCCTTGAAGTTGACATACATTATCCTCAAGAATTGCACGATAAACATTCAGACCTCCCTTTTTTGGTAGAAAGTATGGTGCCACCAAATTCCAAAAGCAAGATTACAAAATTGATTCCCGATTTGAATGATAAGCGAAAGTATGTGGTTCATCATAAAAACTTGAAACAGGCCGTCAATAATGGTTTGATTGCTATGCATACTCATAGAATCCTAAGATTCAAGCACACATTGGCAGAATGCCCATAGGAGTATGGGAGCAGGCGCTCTGATTGCACGACCAAACTTCAAAAGTTGCACAATTTTTAGTGAAAATTTCGTTGCTATTCAAATGGTTGAAGTGAAAGTTTATTATGACAAACCACTGTATTTGGGATTCTGTATTTTGGAATTATCCAAGACTGTGATGTACAATTTTTACTATGGATGTATAATGGAGGAATTCGGTCAGGATGCTTCTCTGCTCTACACTGACACAGATTCTCTAATTTTAAAAGTAAATACCGACAATTTTTATGAGTTCATCAGCACCAATATAAATGGATTTGACACATCTAATCGCATTGAACATAATAAATTCGGCATACCTGTAACACATTCAGTCTTGGGTAATTTCAAAGATGAGTTTCCCAATGATCCAATAATTAGTTTTTATCAGGTACAGGTGCTAAAGCATACTTTGTACAATCTCTTGCAACAGAAGTAAAGAGAGCCAAAGGGGTGAAGAGATCTGTGATAAAAAATCAATTGACATTGGAGGATTACAAGAAAATAGTTGAGAATGGTGGTAAAATTTTCAGGAAGATGAACTCTTCCAGAAGCATCTCACATGATATGTATACGGAATTGAAAAATAAAGTAGCACTATCATATGATGATGATAAAAGATTCATAATTCCCAATACAACACAAACCCTCCCTTGAGGTCACAATGACATTGAGTTCTATCAGTGCGATCCCAATGAAACTATTCGTATATGTAATAACATAGTTAAATCTTTTTCCCAAGAATATGGCATGAATTCCGAAAGTAGATTGGATTATTTGATCACTTTGTTGAATGCTGAAATGAATGAATAGTATCAATCACAATACTCAAGTTAGCTGGAAAGTTTATACTTGAATAGTCAAAATGATGAAAATATAGCTGTATATATTATTGACATTGATTCAACACTCATACAAAGTGTATAGTTAACAAATAAAATTAATGATGTACACTATTGTGTTTTATTGCAATATTTTACCCTACGTGAACATGAATATCAGACACAAGACCGCGGTCTTGGTGCCGCGAAACCGCAGAACCGCGAAACCACAAAACCGCGAAACCCCGTGTGAAAAACCGCGGTTTTATACACGGAGTAAAAAACTGCGGTCTAAAAAAAATGACAAGACCGCGGAGCGGTCTTGGCGCCGCATAGCGGCGCGTTTTTAGACCGTACCGTATCGACCGTACCGTACCGTTGTTGACCAAAAAAATGCGCCGCTGCGCCAAGACCGCTCCGCGGTCGAACGAAAAAATTGTGTTAGAGGATTATATATCTTAAGATCTCGACACAACAATGTTCACTGTGGATTTGTACATATATGTAGGAGGATGAGCAGCGATGTTATAGACAAATTTGGTTGCAAAAGGACATGTACTAATGCATCACCACCACCTCGAGTGTCACATCGATTCGAAGAAAAACTCAATGTTGTTAAGCAGGAATTTCTTGAAGCCACGAATACTACCATGCTATCATTGTTTAGAGATATATCTGAGGATGTGTTGAAGTTACTGCAGAACAAAATTATCCATCTCCAGACCACTTTCTATGGAAAATATAATGATCTATATGAAAGAATTTAAGATTTGGAGAAGAAAAATTCATCCACTCATGGATGGTCCATATAGAGACCATCACGGTGTGAATCATTTAAAACAGAGATTATAGACCAGAGAAACATCTTCCTACCAAATCGAAGGATATCTGATCAACCATTATTGAGTGTTCCCACCGCCTGGTTGCCAACCCAACATGTGATTGAAGATCCTCAGTATATCTGAAAATATATGATGTACTTGAAAATAATGATGACGTCTTCTCATGTGAATTATTTGGAAGAAATAAAAAAAATCAAATGAAGCTTGTATGTTTTATTATGAATTTGTTGGGATATGCTCCAACTCTGGGTGGAAACTTTCGGAACATTTATTGGCATTGTATCAGACCAGATTAGAGTGGGCTAATGTATGATATAGGAAATAGATTATGTAATATGAGAATTGCAATATGATATGAAAATAAAAAGACTTAATGAAGTAGAGGGTGGGGCCCCAACTCGCACCCACCCTGTGAGTACCAACCTTCAGAATGTACCCTCCAACATCTACTTCATTAGGTCAGGGAATCGAGACAGTTCAAAATTATCAATTTAACATCATTCAAATTTATTTCTGAAATTTATCACATATATCACGATGTGCCCTAAAGAATTCTTTGAATTGTTGAAGAACTAGCACTTTCGTCTGATATTCAGATTCATTCTCTTCCAGCTCTACAATTCGTTTCTTCTCTTCCAAAGCTTGTCGACGGAGTTCGATAGACGCAATGATCAGTTCATCATGTTTTGATCTCCTTTGGATCAATTCATTATGATCAACAGATGACATTGCGATACCTTGCTCCATCTTTGCATCATCTCCCGCAACTGTTGACTAGGGGTAGATAAATAGTCAACCATTGAAGAGGATGATGGATTAGACTCACTACGATTTCTATAACCCTCACTCCTGGGAGGTATCACCATTGAAGGTCCTGCCATAAGTCCAACATTATTCGGAACAGAAGATTTTTTCGGTTCGACAACCATAGAGCGAGCCAGAATCGGTGTTGCAGTGGCTTGTTTGATGGTATGTTCAGGTAATACATTACACACCCGCCTATTCAAGGTGAGCCGTGGAGTAGGATGGATTTCATCTCTATACTTCTGTATTACCGATTTTTTGGCAGACCCCTTTGACTTTGGAGGTGCCTTCGCCTTTACCTGCTTCGTGGCATGTCGCTTCTCTGCTGGAGGTCAATCGACGAAATCTTCTCCTGAATCCTGCCGTGAACGTTTTGTAGTAACCTTCACTGGTGCAGTACCATCCTGAATTGACATGGGTGATAAAACTCTGGGAAGTGGCGTTGGGGCAAATCGTGTTATATCGAAGGAATCATTGGGAACAATACCCTGCTCAGATGGTCCTGCCACACCATCCTTGGGAATATCTCGTTCAGGTCGAGCTGCAGCCAATATATTCACAAGAGTCAGTGTAGCAGCAACATCCTGAGATCGGGTGGAATTCTTCAAGATCATCGGAAAAAAAATCTGAAACAAAACTGAAAATGTTAGATCGATACCAGCGAGCAGAGTGGAAGGAATGATTGTTTCGATCCAGCACTCGTAGTTTTATGCCTTTTTCCCACTCCTTGAGAGGGGGAGTCCATGTGAAGCGCATGCGCTGGCAATATGCAGGATTACTGATGTTTACACCCCTTAGGCGAGTGGATGTCTTGGGGAGGGGGTATAGAAGTTATTTCTACGACTCATCTTCATGTTTCGATATGTGCGAGTTCCTTGGAGTGGGATTGAGACCAAAATCATATAAATTGAATTCTGCAACGGTAAGACTTCATTCGAAAACTTGTATCTTGTTTAGAATTATCAAAATGTGTTTCAAACGTGCCGTTGTCAACATGATGGAAGAATTGAATATTCAAGACGAAGCAGGCTTCATGGAAGAAGGAGTAGAAGCAGAAGCTGCAGGTGAAACAGGTGCAGCAGAGGCAGAACCAGCAGCAGCAGTGGAGGCCGTCAACGATGAGGGAGCATTGGATGACGAAGACGAAGACGATCATTTGGTTGCCGATGATGAGGGGCTAGGTGATGACATCTCCGACGACCTGGATGAGGTGTTGTCCAGAGGCAGAGAAATAAATACCTCTTCAGTCGCCCACCAGGATGACCTCCTCTAGTGTGTCCATTACAGTATAACCGAGGTGATGACGAGGAATGGGGTGCGGAATTTATGTTTTCTCTGCTTCTCGACATTCAGCGGCATGGTCAATTTCCATCAACGGTGTTTGATATGTACGTGAGAAGGAAGTTGGGTGATATCGAATCAAAATTTTGTGCCCGCTGTAAAGATCCATTGTTTCAAGTGAAATTGGCAGATATATGTTGCTATTGCAATGGCTAGTTTCATTTGACATGATGGATTATAAATGATAGTTGTATATATTGTATATTTTTTTAAATATAAATTTATTTTGATGTTGTTTTTTTTGAATGAATTACCTTTCCTTATAACAGTCCTATAACTTTTTCTACTTCCAGACAATAAATATTTCTGCATATGGTGAAATTGGTCTTAATACAAAAAAAAAATTTCTGAGCTCGAACTAATTTTCTCTTCTGGAAAGCAAATAGATCAATGTTGAAATAAAAATAAAATCTAGTGAACTCTCATTTAGTCTACACATAAAATATTCTCAACTAAATAGTGAGACTTGGGCTTTTTGAAACTCGAAATGATCGACCACATTCCTACTACGCACTTTACCCCCACTCCTGACACATACCCTCCACTCCTCTGAATGATATGAATAGGATCACGTCGATCATTTCCCCACTTCTGATCATCCTGTTAGACGTAACAGAAGCCGTTGCCGATTCCAGTTGTTATGTGTTGGAGCGTGGTGATTCACCAGCTCCAAGTTTGTTGGAGCCGTCAGCAGATCTTGGCCCCATCCAAGAAGAAGAGGTCAGTTCTACTAGCAGAGGACCGCCAGCAGCAGCATGTTATGAGTCGGACTCATCATCTTCATCGTCAAGTGCACGAACATTTTCAAGGTATGACGACTGGTCGATGAGTGATTCAACAGAGTCGGACAATGGTCATGTTTGCAATGACTACTACGACTGTGTGAGTGATGATGAGAGGGACAGAATGGACCAGGATGCATGGTTGAATCTCATGCATATCCGTAGACCCAGACGTAGACGGCCTGCAATACACTCGGTGGACGATAATGATGAGTGACAACGAGAATGATGATGTCATCGTGATAGGCGATGATGATGGTGTCATCGTGATAGACGATGATGATGTCATCATGATCGACGATTAGGGGTGGACTTTCATATTGGGGTGTACATTCTCACGGGTAGGTACACACAAGGATGGTGCGAGGTTGGGGCGCCATCCACAAATGTTATTTGATAATACAACAGCTATACATCAGAATGATGAAAGTTGGAGAACATCGGTGCGCACACAATGATATATGACAAATTTTTATATTTTTTTTTAAATATTCAATATCACTTGAGAACAGAGAACATAATGTTATCAAATTGAGAATAAACAAAGAAATTATATCTAGTGAAATCACATTCAGTCTTTACAAAAAATATTCTTAAATTACTAATTGAAATAAGTCTATTTGAAACTTGAATGATCGACTACATTCTCACTCCGCGCTTTACTCCCACTCCTGACATATCCCCTCCACTCCTCTGAATGATATAAAAACACGTCGATCATTTCCTCACTTCTGAACATCATGTCAGAAGTAACCAAAGCCATTGCCGATTCCACTAGTGAACGTGGTGATTCACCACAACAAAGTTCATTGGAGTTACCAGCTGGTGATGGATCCATCCAGGTGAATGGAGTGAGCTCTTCTCCTGACACCCATTATGAAACAGATGCAGACTCACATTCAGGTTCAGATTTTGACGATTTTGACGATTCTATCGATTGGGATTTTGCTGACTACGTCCACGAATGCAACGAAAATTGTGGTTGTGCTCATGACGTCGTATGGTTAGACAGATAGATGATCAGTTGTGAGGGGTAAACTAGATATTGGGGTGTACATTCTCATGGGTAGGTACACACAAGGATGGTGCGGAGTTGGGGCGCCATCCACGGGGTGGGTGGGCACAGGGCACCACTCTTTACTTAATCAAGTATTAATTTTCAAATATATTTGGAAAATTATATATATATATATATATATATATATATATATATATATTCGATTTCACTTGGGAAAATGAAACATGACGCTATATAGCTCATACTATACATTCATTTATCAATCACAAAATCTTTGATGGAATATTTTCAGTCTATGCGACTTTGAATAATTCCGTGGTGAAGTTGGCTTCATAACCCTTTCCGAATGAAATTTTATACTTGCTTATACGAACTATGTCATTCACTCGATATTTTGGCTTGATTTTTTTCATCTTCTTTCCTTTTTTCTTCTTGATGATTTTCAACTTTGTAGTGGTTTTAACATCGATGGGTTTCATACCTATTGCACGATGTTCTTTATGGTTATATCTATGCGTTATGATTGGAAGGATTTCCAACCATTTATGATTTCCATCCATTGAAAACTCCTTATAGATCCAAGTTTTGATTGCTCGATTTACTCTTTCAGCCATAGATGCTTTTGTAGTACTAAAAGTGGAATAATGTTCAATATTTTTTCGCTCCATCAATGACGAAACATTGCTATTGTAAAATTCCTTTCCTTGATCGCTTTGCACATGTTTCGGGGAATATTTGGCATCTTCCAATACCATCTCCATGGCATCAGTTACATCTTTACCGGTTTTTGTTTTGACTGGTTTCGTCCACAAATATTTAGAGTAACAGTCGATGACCACCAAAATGTATCGACAACCTTTATTTATTTTGGCATAAGTTTGAAATTCTGCCAGATCTATTTGACACAAATCTCCTTTGCCTTTGACGACAGTTGATCTTCTCTGGAAGTTACGACGAGCTGGCTCATGTAACACGTCCACAATATGACGTTTGATATTATTAGCCATTCTTCTTCTTCTTTTCTGCTGATATTGCAATGATGAAGTGATTGTTCAATGAAGTTGTATCAATATATTGATTGATTATTGATATGATCTCATTTTCATGTCCTGTATGACCGGATGCTTTCGAAGCAATTAACAGTCGCAAACGATCCACTAACTCTCTAGGTTTATTCCAGTATACATAATCCTTCGGTTTCGATGTGAACACTTTTTGTAACTTCAATTTTTTCATTCCTTCGCCGCTTTGATTCAGAAGTGCATTGAAAATATTTCTCGATTTCAATAGAGGCTTTATGACTTCTTGATATTTCTTTGATTTTTTATATCTTATTCCATTTTTGACTTCATACTTCTTGTACAATGCTTTCGTAAAATCCAAAATTTCGATATATGTGTTTCGAATTTTTGCATCACCAACTCCAGGCGGTTTCTTGAGGAATATCAAGTTATATAAATCTGAAGTGCCAGGGTATTGACGTTATTGCATAGTACCATCCCAGGAGGAAATATTTCCATCATCAAAACGGACTTCTGGATTTCCCATTTTTGGTGTTTGTGTTGAAGGATCTACCCACACACCATAATTCGCTACATATGCACTTTTGCCATTTCTAATATTTTGCAAATGTTGTTTTAGTCTCAAACCATTGCTGAAAGATTCCAAATCTCGTGAACTCGTCATTGATGAAGTGGGTGTTTCGAATAGGGTAGTTGCAGCTATTTTCTCGCCATCCACATCTTTGGTGGTTTCATTATCAATACCTGAAAATGATGCGTCACTGCTGAAAGATTGTTTTTTTTTCAATTGGAGTGCTGGTTCGAATGGATCGATAAGGTGTAGACGGTTTCACAATAGCAGCAGAAGAAAGAGCATTGAGTGGTTTTGTGATAGAATCATAAAGTTTTTCAAGGGCAATCTTTCCTTCCACATTTCCACTTTTGATGGAATTGAATTTTTGTCGAACAGCTTCCGTCGCTTGAACTAGTTGACGTTTCAAATCCATTTTGGTTTCTACACATTCATCTCGCAAGTGATTCATGATTTCGATGACGAGTTTATTGTAGTGACCTTGACGGAGTTCGATGAATGAGTCTTTTCGAATTGAGATATCAAGGATATATGAAACTGTCAAATCCTTTGTGATATCGTCCATCACATACTTTTCGATCTTTATCAATGACAAGGAATCCATATTGATCATCCCAACAATTCACACAGACATCATTCGAAATTCTTTGAATGTGACGTCGGGCGAGAAGTGATCAGAGAAAGATATAATTAAACACTTTTGAATCTTGGAATTCCATCTTCAAAGACAGTAGGTGCATAAGCGAAAGCAGGAGGCATCATTAAAACTTGTAATTCAGAAAAAACATTAGCGAATATGGGAAAAAGGCTACCTGTTAAAACCAACAGGGACCACCCCTTCGCCCCTTCGGGAGGGCAAGCTGGTGGCTTATATTTCCCCGAACACAAAGCCTCAACACATCCCTCCTCAACCCTCTCCCCCACAACATCCAGGAAGAGGAGAAGAGATTGTTTTATATTGTACATATTAGTTAAGTTTTAAGATATCATGTAAATATAATAAGAATAAATGTTATTGGATTATTGGATTGGATCAGAGAAAATATGATGTGAGTTCATCTCGTCTTGCTTGAATTTGACAATGAAGTTGGTATTGTCACGCACTAGCTGTTTGGGAACTCGTGAATAGGTCTGTGCAAGATAGAAGCAATCAACATATCCATGGCGTCCCATACAAAAATATGATCGGATAATATCCTGCTTTTCACAAATCACGTAATCAAAAATGAAAACTGAATTTGGTTTGGCATCAGAGGGTTGTACAATGTCTGCATTATTACTGAATGTGAAGAAACCCAATCCTTTTATTGGCGCTAACACATTACGCAAGTATTCATATTTCGGTTGATTCAACGACTTTGAATAGAGATGAACGTTTGCAAATCGCAATCCTCATGGCATTTGTCTTTCCGCAATTTGACGGACCGATGATTAGCGAGCGAACAGATGATGGAAGTAGTGGACCATGTCTCAATGAGTTCGCCCCATATAATCCAGTCCCGATTTTCTTATCCAAATTATCTACTGCAAACTCTTCTTTGTGCTTGACAATGCGCATTGTTTGACGGTTTGACAATTATTAATGCAACATGTGTGAGATATGTTTCATTTAAATGTCTACCACCACACGGAGCAGACGTAAAAGCAACAGATCGAATAATAATAAAAAAGGTCGAGGATTTGTTAATTCTTTGATGAATAAATTGTCGTTTGAATTGCATTCACCTATAGGGTATCAATATTGTGGACCCGGAACTAAATTACAAAAACGATTGGCACGCAACGATCCAGGCATCAATAAATTGGATAGGGCCTGTAAAACACACGACATTCAATACTCGGAGAATCTCGACGATATTGAAGCTAGACACAAAGCTGACAAACAGCTTGAATACAGTGCTTGGGATAGGGTCAAATCGAAGGACGCAAGCATTCGTGAGAGAGCAGCCGCTCTACTCGTCACCAACATAATGAAGGCAAGAAGGCGTTTCGGTGTGGGTTGTGATGTAGACAACTACAAACGAAGGAGAAAAAACAAATCATCGAAGAAAAATGGGCGAAATGAAATCAGAAAAGTAGCATTCGGAGCAGGAATTGTACGAAAAATTCGGGATGAATTACATGAAGCTGGAGGTAATCAATTCGTGACAAACAACAGAAAAATGGCCACAACAATGACATTGAAAGGAGCACCTAAATATTTGAAAGCAGCAGGCAAAAAGAAAAAAATTCGCACACCTCGCATAATACCTATTCCGAAAGTTGGTGGAATTTTACCATTGATGACAATTTTTGCCGGATTGTCTTCATTGGGTAGTTTGGCCAGTGCTGCTGCAGGTATGAGCGGAGCTATAAATTCGGCAAGTGCGAGCAGAAATGATCTGAAAGAGGTAAAACACCATAACAGAAAGATGGAGGCGATATCTTTGGGGAAAAAAGGTAGTGGTATATTCTTGAAACCTATCGCAAAGGTCTCGGTATCTACCTCGAACCATATACTAATTGATGCCCTACCTCTTAAACCTCTCACAGATATGGATCTCACATATTATGCCAAACAATTGAAAATTCCACATTTTCGTGGTGTGTTCATGCGTGATAATTTGCCAACCTCAGGACCACGTAATCATGGAACAGTCATCATCAATTTGGATGGATTCAGCGGTCAAGGAACACATTGGGTGGCATATAGGAAAATTGGAAGAGTTGCAACATATTTCGAAAGTTTTGGAGATTCACCCCCACCAGCGGAGTTGGTCCATTACTTCTGGAAAGGTACACATGCAGTCAAAAAAATTATGTATAATTATGAACGTGAGCAGAAATACAATACAGTTGTGTGTGGACACTTATGCTTGAAGTTTATCTCTCTTCCAATCACCCAAGAAAACTAAAATGGATTTCACGCCAGAAACGGATCGAGAGGCTATTAAGAGAATGGGGCATTCCCTCATCGCATATTCAAGATCACGCAGTTCGAAAAAAATGAGTAGAGGTCAACTGGCAGATATGCCCAAACACCTTCAAGAGGATATTGATATTTCAAAATATAAATATTGCTATGAACATCATATGGACAATGCAAGTGTTGGAACATCAAATTCCAGTGATGTGAATGACGGACCCATATTTCGAAAACTATTTTGTTGTTATTGCACCATCGATGATTGTAATATTGGCGCCAATAACAATCGAATTGAAATGGGACACACAATGCCGCCGAAATAACGAAGAAAATTATATCACATGTGTTGTGAACAACACTAAAATGATTTGTTATCATATGAATGCAATCAGTCATGTCTCGAAAGTTCGAGCTACGGACTGTTGGATCCAACGTCTTGGGTGCAGACTTCTACCCACCCATTGAGCTGGATAAGAATAGCCGTTATGGATTGGGGCTTTTGGGATTCTATGGATGCAACATAATCCACAATGTCACGGAAACAAACAACTTGATCACTTCCTTCAATCCCGCAAATAAAGCCCTCGCAGTCAGTTCTAAACGTGATATAAAAATACCAAGTGGTGCATATGAGATAGAAGAAATTAATGCTGGTATCCAACGAGAACTTGAATTCCACGTATTTCATGGCGCGAAACATGATGACACCACATTGGATGAGTTGTTCAGCCTTCGATCGAACAATAATACATTCAAATGTATGATGCAATCAAAGTATGTGGTGAACCTGAAACATGAAAACTCAATAGCATCCCTGTTGGG
This sequence comes from Gonioctena quinquepunctata, assembly GCA_018342105.1. NCBI lineage: Eukaryota > Metazoa > Arthropoda > Insecta > Coleoptera > Chrysomelidae > Gonioctena > Gonioctena quinquepunctata. The sequence continues at coordinate 19,535 of JAFIRS010001399.1, forward strand.
ATTCGAGAAAAAAGAATTAAGTGCAAATCGCATGCATGAATCTACATCTCCTGTGAATATTGTACCCGTGAGACTTATTCGATTGGATTGCAATATCATTTCAGGATCATACATGAATGACGAAGAGAATAATATTCTTTTTTCATTTGATGTTGATGTTGAGCCGGGTTATAATATAACAAAAGAGCCAAACAACATTATTTATATGCCCATCAGCCCGGAAGGAGGTCAGTTCATCGACAACATTACTCTGCGCATATTGGATCATCGAAATAATCTCATTGATTTCGGTAGTTTGGAAGAAATGGTTGTCATATTGGAATTGAAGAAATCACAATAACGAATGTGATGGGTTTTTGCTACAACAAACGACATAACAGTGAATACGAAATATTTTCACCAAACAAAGATCGTCATCCATCAAATATCGTCAAAAAGACAAGCTTTGCCAGGAAGAAGGTCATTCCACAAGTGTATGCTGAACGGCAAAGACATACATTGTCAGCGAGAGATCTTAATTTTCTAAAATCTATTGGACTCAGAATTCGACAATAAAATGGTACTCGAAGCAAACAGTGACAAGTTGAATATTTTCAATGAACCAGTGGTCGATCATCCTCTCATAAGTCTGCACGAGCATACCTTTAAGCCGTACGGATCACCATTGTTCAAGAATTCAGATGAAATCCGAATTGCAATCAACGATCAAGATGTAATACAGGACATTGCCGACAGTTTCATTTACACTGAGGGAAAATTCAAACCAAATGAAGTGAACAAAGTATGCTATCTTTCCAACAATGCTTTGGCATTCCTCTTCGATGAGATCCGCTATGAAATGGGTGGTGAGCAAGTTGCCGTTGTTCGAAAACCAGGCATAACATCCACAATGAAGAATATGGTTTCATTTGGTCAATCACACTCTCACATGCTTTTGACAACTGGATGGGGACTTTTCGACCCAAAACAACACATCATTGATGTACCCAGTCATTTATTCGGTGGAAAACTTCCTCTCAAATATTCGATGGGTTTTGCCGAGGATTATAAAAAGAGCATTCTGAATGCAAAACAAGAACTGATTTTGATTATAGCTCGCTCATTCAAGAATTCATATATTGGAGAAGTTGATGCCTCTTTGGAAATTACAAAGATTGAATGGAAAATAAAACATGTTGTGCCCGATGACAAGCAGAAGCTCAAATTATTCAGTAGAATAAATAGGAGTGGTCTGAATTCAAAAATCAAGTTGGCTTATCGTATGTGAGATCTTCATGAATCACCCTCATTGCGTAGCACATCTTCAGACATATGGGCAATAAAAACAACCAACACTTTGGAAACACCTCGCTTCATGATAATTGGTTTTCAAAGTACCAACGCATCCGAAAACAGAACACTGGATGTGACAAAATTTATAAATGCAGACATTAATAACATCCGAGTGTATTTGAACTCTGAAGTCTACCCATATGAGCGTTGGAACCTGGACTTTGATGAAAAACTATTCTCTTCAGCATCAGGTAGGAATGGTGAAAGGGTGTGGAGAAATCCTTCCAGATCCAATTTGATCATTTTTTCACAGAATTGTTGCAAGTTCAAGGCTCCTTGACTGAATTCCTCACAAAGTATTGTACCCTTGACGTACTTTTCGGATAAATGTGCACATCTTTGGATTTCATTTTCGTCGAAGCAAACATTCAAATCACAGACTGTAGCATGGAGGACATCTTGACTCAAGGCATTCGAATAGGAGTTCAATCTTTCGATGGCTGTATTGATGTCCACGGCTTTCGTCCAACATTGACTCGAGTAATGCATCCACATAGCGAAAACTGAAACGAAAGAAAGAATTGTTAATATATTCCATTGATATTCAAATAATTTTACTTACATGAAAAAAATGTGATGCTTCAAATATATTACTTCAACACTGAATGTTATTTTCTAATGGAGAAATATCTATATTCAACATAAAATCACTACATCCTAACTATTAACATTAAAACAATATTATCATTGAATGAAGTTGAATTCTACTGGAGGTCGAGTTCTCAAGCCCCCTGCTACTTGTGGACTCAAATATACAATAATATATTTGAAATCTGAAGCATTTATGCAACTGACACTGTCCGCATTGAATCCATCTGAAATACTTCTTGACAACCATAATTTGAATAAAATATCATTATCATCACGTAATGTCATCAGAATAGATCTCCCATATCGGGTTATACAAATCGTCATACGAATTATGTTGAAAGCTTTACCGATGGGTAATGATGATATTGGAAAGTCAAATCTCAAGGTCAAACACACCACATTGCACACCTGCAAGCATTCAAGGTCACACGTGACGTCATAGTGGTGGGGGGAGACCCAGAACCGGCTAAAATTCCTACTATAAGGGGTTTCATTTTCGTGTGATCTGTTCCTAATTGTTGAACGATTATGTGTTTTCAATTATTGGAATGGTGAGTATAGTCAGAGAGAAGATGCGTTTTGATAGTGTTGATCTTGTTGTGTATTATGGACCAATCAATGAAGTAGGTGTTTAATGTCCTATTTGGGGGATTTTGTTTTATAGCGTTGTACTCCTAATACAAAAAACAATAGCGCTCCGGCCACCCCAACAATTAGATGGATCCGAAAAAGTCTTTTCGGATGAAAAAGAGAAGTTGAACACAGGGAAGGGATCCGATAATATCGAGCAACGTGAAGCAGAATCATCAACCAATACTCAGAAAAAAATCATTTTCCAAACTGCGACAAGCAAGAACACCACAATCAATACGAAAGCACCATCTAACGCAAGCCATACCAATAGAGCTGAGATCCCACCCGTGAAAAACAAGGAAACCGCTGGAAGTAGAGCACTAAGGAGCAGGAAACCCACTTCATGGACTCACGAATTATGTTTTCTTTTTTTTTTCTCTCAAATTTAACGATCTCAACTAAAAAAATAAAACTGTTTCTATACCCAATACTTTCATGCGGGCATAATAAAAATGGACCAATATATACGCGATTTTGAAGTCAGAAACATTAAAACCTACTCCCTCGCATACAATTTAGAATGCACCGGAATCTTGAAAATTAATGATATTCACAATAATTTCAAAATATTGAATATGAACATATGTAGCATGAACAAAAACTTGGACTAATTCAAAATAGTTTTACAGAATCTGACTGTAAATTTTGACTGTCTGATTCTTACAGAAACTTGGAATATTATAGACCAGAGCTTATTCAACAATGATGGGTATAATATGATATATAACGAGAGTAAATTCAATCAAAATGACGGTATATATAAAATCATCTTTGGAATATACATATGAGATATCAGAAATCCATCAAAAAATCAAAGCCATACAAATAAAGATTTACTCCAATGATAAAGAAAGTGTATTCGTCACATCTGTCTATAGATCCCCCGATTCAGATCCCAAAGAATTTATCAATGACATGAATCATTTTCTCGAAATCAACGAAGAAAATTCAGTTAATTTATGTTCATTCACAGGAGACCTCAATATTGATTTGTCAGACCCGAAAGAGAATGTTTGTTCCGGATATCTCAATGTCCTAAACGAATATGGGTATATCTCAACAATTAATGAACCAACGAGGGTCCAGGCAAACAGCCGCTCCTGCATTGATCATATTTTCATGAAATCTGCAGTAGACATTCACGAAAGAATCATTCCAATAATCCTTGAAACATCTGTTACAGACTATTACGCAACCATACTGCAAATTGTCACGAAAAACATAAATTACAAAGAAAACAAAAACGAATTCACAAAATTTAATAATACAAAAAAACTTCATAAAACATACAGAAACATATCCTGGGCTGCAGTACTCTCAACAAACGATCCTAACACTGCTACAAACTCGTTCATGGATATCACTTTAGAGGCATTGAATATATGTACAGAAAAAAAAGCTTCACAGAAAACGCGCGAAAATTGCACCCTGGGTAACGAACGACTTGCTCAAGTCAATAAATGGAAAAAATTCAATGGATAAACAGCTACAGAAATATCCAAATAACGATCACTTGAGAACAGAATATAAAAAGTACAGAAACAGATTGAATGTACTTATCAAAAAAACCAAATACAATTATTATAGAAAACAAATTGAACATAACAACAACAATACAAAAAATGTATGGGAAGTGGTACAGGAAATAAGTAAAACAGAAAAAGCACGGCATCCTATAGATTCCATAGGAACTGAGGAGGGTGGCTTATTGGTGAACAGTAAACATATAGCAAAATAATGTAATTCCAGGTTCGCAGAAATAGGTAGAAACTTAGCCAGTAAAATGAAAAACGACCCCAATTCCGTTCCAAACCGTTCTCCTGTACCTAATTATCTCGTCCTCTCTCCAGTAGAGGCAGTTGAAATACAGAACATAATTAATCGATTGAAAGATAAACAAGCAGTCGGGATCGACAATATCAGAGCCGAAACTTTGAAGATCATTTCTTGTTACATCCAAAAGCCATTATCGCACATTTTTAACACCTGTGTATGAAAGTGGGAAAGTATCCATCGGCATTCAAACACACAGTAGTCATTCCTCTCTACAAATAAATAATAGTTTAAAAACTAAAGAACACGCTTCAAAAGAAAACTAAACTATGAAGTTGAAAATAATTTCAAATGAGTTTGAAATGAAAATACGTGATTAACAACAAATTAATTTCATCGTTAAAAAGCGTGGGGTGCTTGATGTCAATTGTTGTTAATATTTCATGGACAGATATTGGTAAAAGTAGAATCATAATGAAAATATCTTATAAAGCACCCCACGCTTTTTTACGATGAAATAAATTTGTTGTTAATCACTGTATTCTTATTTTAAACTAATTTAAAATTATTTTCAACTTTATAGTTTAGTTTTCTATTAAAGCGTGTTATTTAGTTTTTGAACTATTATTTATTTTCAACTTTTTAGTTTTGTTCTCTATTAAAGCGTGTTTCTTAGTTTTTCAAACTATTTTTATTATTATTTAAATTTTTTAACTATTATTCTTCAATTTTGAATAGAATCGGACCATTTTGGAGCCGCCATCTCGAATTCTTCAATTTTGACAAAAGAATCATAATCTCTGACCACGAAAACCCTCAGATACCAATTTTGAAGCGAATCGGACCATAATCACAAAACTCGTACGCCATATTGGAGCCGCCATTTTGTTTTTTTTTCAAATAAAAATTTGTTAATGCATTGTCACCGGAATTATGTACGCCTGCCAAATTTCAAATCATTCGTATCTCTGGAAGTGGGTCAAAATCGCGCCCAAAGGAGTCGGTTACAAACAAACAAACATACAAGTGAAGCTAATATAAAGCGTGTAAAAAGGCAATACACGGAAAGTAGGCAACTATTATACTAATCGATATCTCTAATAACCCATATTTCTGAAATATTTGAGAAGATTCTGAAAAACAGATTAAGTTTTTTTCTGAACAAATTTAATATAACTTCTAACAATCAATTTGGTTTCAAGGAAAATATTAGCTTTAACATCTAAAATAACCGCAGCTCTGCATGAAAGTACTCCATGACTGTGCATATTCGTAGATTCGTCAAAAGCTTTTGACACCGTTAGCCATGTTCTACTCTTACAGTTATTGGAAGACGTTGGTGTTAGAGGCATTTGCTTAGAACTCTTCGAAAGCTACTCCAGTAATAGAACTCAGGCTGTGAGTGTTGATGGTGTGGTTAGCGATGCCGAAAAAATTGACTATGGTGTGCCGCAAGGAACAATCCTAGGACCCAGTTTATTCAACAATTATATAAATGGACTGTTCTCACTCGATGGAAGTGGGGAAATTTTTGGATATGCTGATGACACAGCAATTTTTTATAGGTCTGATAACTCTATAAAAAATGGTTTGAATATAAATTACTCACGATCAACATGGAAAAAAACAAATTATTTGATTTCCAGTTGTAACTCTCGTGGCCTGCCTAGTCTTAGCAAACTTGATATAAACATGAGCAATGCACTTTTTCCTACAGAACCTGTAAAACAAATAAAATATTTGGGCGTGATATTGATTGTCACATAAAATGGGACTCCCACATAATGTATGTAGTAAAAAAGTTGAGAAGTATATTGTATGAATTCAAAAAGCTCAAAGGCAACATACCTTTCAATCAAATGAAAACGTTGTATCACTCTCTGGTAGAGAGTCATATCCGCTACAGAATTCTGGCATGGGGTGGAGCATCAAAAACTCATCTGTATCCGTTGGAAGTACTCCAGAGAAGATTCATAAAATTGATTTTTTCCAAAAACTCCAGATACTCATCTGACCAACTTTATTTTGAATCTAAAATCTTGGACGTGAGACAATTACATCCCAACCAATTACCTACCCACAATTACAATACACGAAAAAAAATCATTATATACCTCCGTTGATGGTCAAAGCTACAACACAGAGAATGTTCCTCTTCTTAGCACCCAAGTTACACTAGCATTCCTGACGAATTGAAATGTATAAATATCAAGAGAAAATTCAAACAACAATTGAGAGAGTTCATAAATGAAAATCCAAGAAATATGATTAGTTCTTTTTTTGAAGACTAAAAAAACTTTTTGAAAAAATAATTCGATAAATAATATAAAAATATGCTTGTTCATAATCACAACACACAATTCACAACAAATGACTGATTGTGTCATTTGATTATCACCACTTTGCACAATTTTGTTAATAATTTCACTTAAATGTTTTATACACCATACAATATTGTTCTCAATTTTCTATTGTTTACTTTCATACTTTCCTGACCTTCACCCATTTTATCTATGAGCTGTACCCAGCTCACATATCTGCTTTTTCATAATTTTATACTGAATCATAATGATCAGTTTTACTTTATTATATGTATATGCGTGTATAGGTGTGTGACTGACTGTCTTATTTACTTTTACATATAACTATTATTCATTACATAAAAATCTCATACTTCTGCTTAGATATTATTTTTATACCATTTTTTATTGTTTGAATATTTGTGAAACAAGTGCTTTAGCACTTATCACCCTTCTTTCTTTACTCACGATATTTTCTTTGAGCACATTTTTTCTGTATATGCAATCTAATTAACGTGAATGAAGCTTATTATTATTATTGTTGGTACTACTGTTCTTTGTTTCTGTCGAACATTGTTTGTGTGAAATCTGGAATGGTGGGAGACATATTTATATATATATATATATATATATATATATATATATATATATATTGTAATATACTTAAATTGCTAATTATTCTCGCTTACATCTATTACTATTCCATTTCCCACAAATACACTCTGTGCACCGCGTTGGGCGCTAAATTGTAATGTAATGATGAATTGTATAAATATAAATTGTTGTTATATAATGAAGATTGCTAATAATTTCCGCTCTTTGTTGTGAGCCGAATTGTTATGATATAGATAAGTATTGTCGCCCTGTATAATATATTTTGCAATGTTATAATAATTGCTAGCTAACGTCACTGTTCTCTCGTCACGTTGCTGCCAATTGTTATCACTTTTCTTACCACAGCTAAACTCAGTTGGTACGCCTCTTGTCTCAGATAGCCGGTTCAGGCAATTGAGCCACTAACCACTGCTTGATGTCAAATCTCAATCTTTTCAATGTTTATAAATATGATTGCTGATAATTGTGGAAAAACAAACGACAAAGTATCAAAAAGCAATTATTTCCTTTATTCAGGAAAACTTAAATTTACCTGGCCTACGATAGATAACTTATTCTATGGTCAATATACAAATTTTCATGGATAATCATGAGGAAAGGTCATGTGTAAAATATACACAACCTCACTTTTACCTTAAAAGTGAAAATTCCTTTCAATAGTTCAAAATCAAGTGAAATAAAGTTCTTCTGATTGAATATGAGTTATTAGTGAAATTGTTTAGTTCGTGATGTGCACTAGTAAAGTTTATACCTGTCTGGAACTGTCGCTGTTCAATACACACCAGGATTTGGATTCCCTTTCAATCCAATGCTCTCAGGAACTTCAATACCAAAACGAAAGAACCATACAAATCCAAAAATCAGCTTTGGAATACTTGTATATGGAGTACATACAAGGTAATGTAGGTTGCTGCTTATAATTATTGAAATTATTGAATTCTTCTTCTCCTCCTAACAAAACTTGGCATTAATTTTTTAAATCATTTTCAATCTCCCATGGCTTTGTTTGTTATCACCTGGATACCATTTTTCCTCCTTTCCTCTGATTTGAATTTTTGAATTCGCGCACTATATTGTCACATTTTCACTGTTTGTGGTTATTTGTCAAAACTTATACATAAAACTATTTTCCTTTCTTATAAACTATGTGCAATTTTCAGTCATAATTGTCTCTGACACTTTTCCGTTCTCATTTTCTCACAATTTCAAATCTTACATTTGACCATACTGTTCCCTGATTGGCTATTGTCATCAAGAAGTTTGCTGTTCTACCATTGGCTACTTCTAGTTAGATACAATTTCATATACTGTATGTTTCGAACTTATAATTTTGTTGATCACATTTTATTCAGGATGATTTTGTAAATCTAGACTTTTTTATTGTCTTTTGAACAATAATGGGTTATAATCATTATGACAGTGTATGAAATTGATTGTGTTATAGTATTTGTATATTTTTATCCAATCATATTATACAGAGGCTTAATAAATAAATAGAATTCCAAAAATTATGTAAAAACAATCTCTTGAAACTAATAGCTATCAAATAATTATTCTTTTTGTGGGTTTTTTCCTTTTAAAATATATAACTGGTTTTTCATAACATAACAACATTCCTAAATTTATATTCAATAATTTTCTACTAGTTAGAAAATTTTGAATATCAATTTCTTTATTTACAGTTATTGAATCTACATCAACTAATACTATTTTCCTACTTTCAGAAAACTACCTTGCTGGTTTTCCCACCAGTTCAAGAAAAACAAATTATACAACGATAACTATTATTTACAACTACTAGTACTATGTTATTTTGTTCCAGAAAAACTTGACTTGGACTTCTTTTCGGATCAAGAGAGAAAACTTTTCAAGATATTATCATATATGACATTTTATATTTCATGATTATCTTTATACTGATATATAATTTTTTTATATATATTCGATTTTACAACTACTGGTACTTCTTTCAATTATACTGTTTTATTATTTTTCCTAACTCTTCCTTCAGATGTTCTTAATATTCATATTGAATTGGATATTCTATTAATTTGAATCTTTCATTTTATTTACTTTCATTTTGTGTACATACTCTTTCGCTTTTCTATTATTCACACATAATGAACATATTATATTCATTTATAATTCATTAATATACCTTCATTTTATTTATTAATATACCTTCATTGTATTTATCAATATACCTTTATCATCATCATCATCATATTTCTTATAATATACTTCTTTAGTATTATTATTATTATCATTTCCACTTTCATTTCTCACATACATTCATTTTATACACAAAATATTTTTATCTTCATTTCTTCTAATTTTTCTTCAAAATTCACATTATTTATTATCCATTTCTATTATCGTTATTCAATATTATTGTTTCCTTTCTTGAAATTTCAACTCATGTGTTGTTCTTGTTTCCTCAATATTTTCTCTCATTGATATATATTTTTTTTCTTTACATTTGTTTTCCATTTTATTTTCTTTTATTCAAATATTTCTGAAATCTTACCTATCTATCAAATTATTTTCTTAACTTTTTTCCTTTTTTATTCCCTAACTTACCTATTAAATTTGTTAACCTACAATTTATTATTCCCTAAACTTTCATTTTTATTATTCGTCTCTCCTTGTATGGAATCTTGCTTGTTTTGTAATTGCAAGCCTATATTTTATTTCACAAATTTTCAATAGAAATTTCATTTAATTTTTTCAATTTTTTCTCATAAATCCAAACTTTTTTCGTTTTTGATCGTCATATTCATTCAACTTCTTTTCTATTTTTATATTGGACATTTTACTATACATTATTATTATTATTTCAAACTTTGTATTCCTTTCTTTCATTTCAAAAGTTTTATAAGATATGTTTATATCATTCATTTCAATTATTATTATTTTTTTATTCATGTTCCTTTTTTTCATCTCGAAATGTTTGTTAGCCACGTTCATGTCATTAATTTTTATTATAATTATTTTATCATTTTCGTTCCTTTTTTGCAATTCAAAATTCATTTTAGCCATGTTTCTGTCATATTTTTCCATTATTTTTACTTTATTATTTATTTTCCCCTTTTTCATCTGAAAATGTTTATTATTCACGTTCATATGATCTATAAGTTCATTATTTTTGTGATCTAGATTCATTTTTATATTTTGTATTTGTTCATAATCTTTTTCTAATAAACTGTTACTATCATCGTTTTTTAAACCCAATTTTTTTTTTCCCTTTTTAATTTTTTTCTTTGAAACATCCTCCCATACTTTCTTTCATTCTATCTGTTGTTTCCCTCATATTTTTTATTATTTCATCTGTGTCTTCCCTCAAACTCCTTATTATGCTATCTGTATTTTCTTTCATTATTTTTCTCAACTCATTTCTCATAGTCTTTGAATTTTCTTCTGACTTTTCATTAATTTGTTTTACCATAAGCTCCACCATTTTTTGAAACTGACTCACTGTCAAATTCATTTGTGTACTTTCACTTTTTATTTCTATCTCTCTCACTTTACTACTCTCTCCTTGTTCCTGATCACCCCTCTCTCTACCTTCTGCACTTTCTTCCAAACCAACTTTCGTACCATCTCTCAAATCCATTTTATTCACCAATATCTAGCCTCAGACGTTGAAATGTGAATTGCTAATGTTCACCCAGTATTGCAATAAATATTATGAAATGATATATTGCCCTTACTTGCCCTTACTTTGCCTTTTCCGCTGTGATAAATATTATTAAATGATATTGCCTTTACTTGCCACTACGTTGCGATAAATATTAAGAAATAATATATTTTCTTTACTCACCCTTACTTTGCTTTGAAAGGATATATTGCCCTTACTTTGCCCTTTCCGCTGTGATAAATATTATGGAATCATATATTGCCCTTACTTTGCCACTACGTTGCGATAAATATTAAGAAATAATATATTTCCTTCACTCGCCCTTACTTTGCCTTGAAATGATATACTGCCCTTACTTTGCCACTACGTTGCGGCGCCAATTGTAATACACTGAAATTGCTAATTATTCTCGCTTACATCCATTACTATTCCATTTCCCACAAATACACTCTGTGCACCGCGTTGGGCGCTAAATTGTAATGTAATGATGAATTGTATAAATATAAATTGTTGTTATATAATGAAGATTGCTAATAATTTCCGCTCTTCGTTGTGAGCCAAATTGTTATGATATAGATAAGTATTTTTGCCCTGTATAATATATTTTGCAATGTAATAATCATTGCTAGCTAACGTCACTGTTCTCTCGTCACGTTGCTGCCAATTGTTATCACTTTTCTTACCACAGCTAAACTCAGTTGGTACGCCTCTTGTCTCAGATAGCCAGGTCAGGCAATTGAGCCACTAACCACTGCTTGATGTCAAATCTCAATCTTTTCAATGTTTATAAATATGATTGCTGATAATTGTGGAAGAACAAACGACAAAGTATCAAAAAGCAATTATTTCTTTTATTCAGGAAAACTTAAATTTACCTGGCCTACGACAGATAACTTATTCTATGGTCAATATACAAATTTTCATGAATAATCATAAGAAAAGGTCATGTGTAAAATATACACAACCTCACTTCTACCTTGAAAGTGAAAATTTCTTTTAATAGTTCAAAATCAAGTGAAATAAAGTTCTTCTGATGGAATATGAGTTATTAGTGAAATTGTTCAGTTTGTGATGTCCACTAAAAAACTTTATACCTGTCTGGAACTGTCGCTGTTCAATACACACCAGGATTTGGATTCCCTTTCAATCCAATGCTCTCAAGAACTTCAATACCAAAACGAAAGAAACATACAAATCCAAAAATCAGCTTTGGAATACTTGTATATGGGGTACATACAAGGTAATGTAGGTTGCTGCTTATAATTATTGAAATTATTGAAATTATTGAAATTATTGAAATTATTGAATTTTTCTTCTCCTCCTAACAAAACGTGGCATTCGTTCTTTAAATTATTTTCAATCTCCCATGGCTTTGTTTGTTATCACCTGGATACCACTTCTTCTCCTTTCCTCTGATTTGAATTTTTGAATTCGCGCACTATATTGTCACATTTTCACTGTTTGTGGTTATTTGTCAAAACTTATACATAAAACTATTTTCCTTTCTTATAAACTATGTACAATTTTCAGTCATAATTGTCTCTGACACTTTTCCGTTCTTTTTTCTCACAATTTCAAATCTTACATTTGACCATACTGTTCCCTGATTGGCTATTGTCATCAAGATGTTTGCTGTTCTACCATTGGCTACTTTTAGTTAGATACAATTTCATATACTGTATGTTTCAAGCTTATAATTTTGTTGATCACATTTTATTCAGGATGATTTTGTAAATCTAGACTTTTTCTTGTCTTTTGAACATTTTTTTTATAATCATTATGACAGTGTATGAAATTGATTGTGTTAAAGTATTTGTATATTTTTATCTAATCATATTATACAGAGGCTTAATAAAGGAAATAGAATTTCAAAAATTATGTAAAAACAATCTCTTGAAACTAATAGCTATTAAATAATTATTCTTTTTGTGGGTTTTTTCCTTTTAAAATATATAACTGGTTTTTCATAACATAACAATATATATATATATATATATATATATATATATATATGTTATATATATATATCATGTCATTAACCTCTCTCTCTTGTCCTTATGGTATTCGTGGGCTAATATTTCAGTACTTGTGAAGTCTGGGTTATGATTGTCAGTAATAATATGTTGGTTTAGAGCTGTGCTCAATTTTTTCATGGATTTTCAAACGCTAATTCTATTTTCTGAGAATTTTGTTGTCATTCCGAAATATCCCTCATCGCAGTCTCTACATAAATTAGGTTTGGATTTTTGATTTTGAGATCTGTACTTTTCAACGGGGAATATAATTGTTTAAGTAAATTAGATTGTTTTCTGATTTATGTAACGCTATTTTGAGCTCTCCGAAATTGTAACGAAAATCGAGAAAATAAAGGAGATAATATCATTGGATATCAATGAAAACTATTTGCCTTGGTCAATTCATTGAGAGAAGATAAAATCAACTCATTGCGACTCCCGTCTTGAAAAATCCAGCCTTCTGAAAATAAAACTGACAGTTGTCAAATTAAATTTCAATTAAGTATACCTGACGTTTGAGGCAAATGCAGTGGAACCTTTCAAAAATCATTCCAGAAAAAGAAAGAGGATTTACTAAATAAAAGCTAAGTAAAATAATCAACTCTCAACATCTTTCTCAGATTATGAACGATACTGAAATTATTTATCATTCTTGTGATTTATGCAATACGAGTTTCAAGTCTTCTAAGGGCCTAAAAATTCACAAAGCGAAAACTCACAAAATTTCAGCAATACCAGAATGTTCTAGAGAAAATTCTCATTATGATTCATCTGAATCAAGTCAAATATCTGATGAATCTCAAATACAATCTAACATTCTTGCATTGCATTCAAGATTGTTTTCTTTGAAACGAAATAATCATGTAATCAAAAGAATTCCAAAGTCTGCTAGAATTTGTTCAGCCTCAGCTCTGAGTGGAATCATCGATGAATGCATAGAATTGAATTCTTTTGATAGTTGGAAAAATCTGTTGAATTTTTCATATAGTTCATTCACCATACCTTGTTCAGAAGAAACTCGTAAAGTATCTCTAGCATCTTTGATCAAGAGTAATATAAAAATTCCAAATTTAAAGGTTGATCCTACAATGGGTACATCTCCTTCAGAACATTTCAATACCAAAAAATATAACCAAAATTGTTCGAAGATAGTTTTGAATAAAATCGCAGATGGGGACATTACTTCAGCTATTAGTATTTTGAGTTCCAGAGACACTTTAGCAAAATACGATAATTATACTTTATCGGAACTTCGTTTGAAACATCCTCGTTCAGACTCCAGAATGAAATTCCAAGATATCAATCAGGATTCATCAAATTATTCAATTCTCCAAGTTTCAGAAGAAGATTTTGTGGCAGCTATAAAATCTTTTAGTACCGGTTCTGCAGGTGGTCTGTATTCCCTTGGACCTAGCCCTATACAAGACATGATCAGCCATAGCTCTGGTAGTGCTGGTCAGCAAATTATTTCTTCAATCACAAATTTATGTATTTTTTTTTTATCTGTCAAGGTGAATTTAGAAATATGTCCTTTACTTTTTGGTGCTTCACTCTGTGCCCTCCAAAAAAAGATGGACGTATTCGTCCAATTGCTGTTGGTACTTTTTATCGCAGATAGTAGCAAAACTTCGCTGCATGAAAATTAAAGGAGATCTTGGTTCTTTACAGTTTGGTTTCGGTACGCCAGGAGGTTGTCAAGCAGTTGCTCATTCAGCTCGTAGATACATCAATCAGCATCCAGACCCTCCTTCCAAAGTGTTTTTGAAACTCGACTTCAAAAATGCCTTCAATATGATTGATAGAAATGTCATGCTCCTCAAAGTAAGAGATAACCTTCCTGGTATATACCGTTTTGTGAATCAATGTTATAACTCATCATCATATTTGAATTTTGGTGATCATTTAATAACTTCTGAAAGAGGTGTTCAACAAGGTGACCATTTTGGACCCGCACTATTTTGTCTCACAATCGAAAATTGACAAAGAGTTTGTCATCTGTATTCAACTGTTGGTATTCAGATGATGGCTCCATTGCTGGAGATTTCAATACAGTGTTGGAAGATTTGGATAAGGTTATCATCCTATTAAAACAACTTAATTTCAATAAGTGCGAACTGATTTCACTATCAGACCCAAAAACTGATTTTGAATCCAAATTCCAATCATTAGCCCCTGGTATAAAATTTTTGGAAAAGTCAGATTGCAGGCTTCTTGGTGCGCCCCTTTCTATAAATGCTCTTTCTGGACATACTAGAAATAAAAAGGACTCTCTGCAGTTACTCTCCACCCGTCTGAATGAACTACCAACTCACATCTCATTCTTTCTCTTGAGAAATTGCCTTGCTATACCAAAATTGATGTATACCCTTAGATGTTCTCCATCTTGGAAGAGTCTCAATGAGCTTCAAGATTTCGACGATTTAATGCGCCATACTTTGGAAAATGTTACTAATAATTCTTTTAATGAAGATTCTCGGTTACAGGCAACACTTCCGGTAAATCTTGGAGGTCTGGAGCACCGTTTGAATTCTTCCCTAGCTTTACCTGGGTTCTTAGCTTCCATGAGTAGTGTATCCAGTTTTATTGATTCTATTCTCCCTTCCACTTTTTCTGAAACGACTGATAAATTTTTTGATGAAGCTGTTTCACTTTGATTATCACAAACCAACTAAGATTTTCCACCAGCTACGAGAAACATTCAGAAATCCTAGGACCTTCCACTTTTGAATATAACCTCAGAAAATTTACTTGATTCGTCCAAGTCTGAAGTAGAAAAGGCTCGTCTGAAATCTGTTAGTATTAAAGAATCTGGAGCTTGGCTGAATGCTCTACCTGTGGCTTCTCTCGGAACCCTTTTAGACGGCGAGTCTTTCAGAATATCAATTGGACTGCGACTGGGTATAGATAGAAGTGCAGGTCGTTTATCCAGACATTATCAAGTCAATGATATCATTAAACGTTCTATGGTATCGGCAGGTATTCCAGCTATGTTAGAACCTCTTGGAACTAGCCGAGATGATGGTAAACGTCCTGATGGTATGACGCTGATACCGTGGAAATGTGGCAAACCTTTGGTGTGGGACTTCACTTGTGCTGACACAGTTGCAGCGTCTCATTTAGCAAATACTTTCAAGTCCGCAGGTTCTGCAGCAATATCCAGCGATAAATTGAAAAGAAAGAAATATCAAAATCTTGTAAATAATTATCTTTTCCATCCAATAGCTGTCGAAACTTTTGGTGTCTTTGGCCCTGAATCTCTGTCTTTCTCTCATGAAATTGAAAGGAGAGTGGGCCGCGCTACAAAAGATATACGTTCAACGTCATTTTTGATACAAAGAATTAGTATAGCAATTCAAAGGGGCAATGCTTCTTCTGTAATGGGTACAATTCCTCCATCGCATCCACTGGATGAATTATTTTATCGTCCCAATTTTCCTACGAGATACATTTCAGTTATCAAAGATAATCACTCAGTACTTTCCAAAAAATCAATATCAGTTTCTCTATCACCTTCTTTGAATTACAGGAACAATGAACCTATGGATTCTTCGTTAAACATGAGTGAGCATGCCATACCAACAAGAGACTCCATTCCTACATTTGGCCTAAGAGGATTGAAGAATGTAGGAAATACCTGTTTTGTGAGGAGCATGATCCAGTGTCTCTCGAACACCAAGGTTTTGTTGGAATTTTTCAAGAATAGTTTTTGTATGGATGATTTAAATACTACTACATCAAGAATGAAAGGAAATTCAGTGAAATCTTTTATATCTTTGATGGAAAATATCTGGAGTCCTGATTCTTCTCGAAAAATGGTGGATACTTCACATTTCGTCCGTCTATTCAGAAATTTTGCTCCTTCCTTCGATCATAACGTCCCAGCAGATTCGGAAGAATTTCTAAGATACCTTCTGGTAGGTTTACATGAAGATTTAAACGAGGCGAGTGCAGAGATTCATCCATCACCAAACGATTTTGTATCACGAATGATAATCAGAAAGCTTCCATTTCTTGGACAAGATATCTGTCTACTCATAATGTCAAAATTGTGGATAAATTTGCCGGTCAGCTGAAGTCTATATTAAGATGTACTTTTTGTAATCACTGCTCCGTTACTTTTGATCCTTTCTGAGTACTTTCAATCCCTATTCCAGACTTGCCAAACGAAGTCGTGAATTCAACACAATGTATTGAACTGTTGACAGAAGAGGAGAGTTTGACTAACGATGCGAGCCCATACTGTTCAAAAAGATGATTCGTATACAAACATTTCCAAAAATTTTTGTCATACATTTAAAACGTGTTTCTCCAACTGATGGCAGTAAATTGGACAATGTGATTAATTTTCCCATACAAAATTTGAATTTGGACCAATATTCTGCTCAGTATGGAATGAATACTCTTCATAATATCTACGCCATATCTAATCATAGCGGCAGCATTTCCAATGGACACTATACTGCATATTGCAAACACCCTCATTCTAATTATTGGCACCTCTTCGATGACTGCCGTATATTTTCCAAGATTGATTCTCTCAGCTCCCAGGAAGCATGTGTCCTTTTCTATGAGAAAGTTGATGATCTGATTTCTGATGGTGTTGTGGGTTATTCCGGGTTTTCCTCCAACTGAAACAGCAAATGCGCCATCACTTCGAGTCCCGGGCTTCAATCTCGATATTATTTTATATTTAAAACTTTGCATTTGAATTTTTTTATTCTGAATGAAGCTCTTTCACTGAAATATTTGTAACCTGTGTGAATATTGTGGTCTTTGGGATGTTTTAAATGTTTTCAGATTGGACTGAGATATATGGTATGTTGTGAAACTTTTATCTTGTGTGCAAATAGTTGACTAGTGATGTTCATTATTGAGTTTTCATTGATCTCGTATCTGGATTAAAAATCCAATTGATGATCAACGATCCGTTCATGGAATCTAATCACGGAAATCTGATCAATATGTGACTAACGAGTTGTGTTCAACGAGCAGTGATTAACGAGCTGTAATTAACGAGCTGGGAATAACGATCTGTAATTAATGATCTGTCAGAATTCTTAGCAAAGCTGTCCTTCTGCTTTGTAGAGGGATGGTAAAGCTAATTGGCTATCATCACCCACGGGTTCTTTCAGTGAAGCCAGGAACAGAAATGAAAGAATTCCAACTCCCTTCATTCCCAAATAAAATATCAGCCTTCACCTTCAAATTTTTTATCATTTCCTGTTCATCGGTCTACAGAACTTATCCTGATCATGGAACAATATATTCCACTATTCTGTAGTGTGGTTGCATCAAACAGAAAGTGTCGATTCTTCTTTGTTATTTCTCTAACAGGGTTATATTGGACAGAAAGTGCCAGTTATGTTTCCCCATTCATGGTTACCTCGCAACAGGGTACACTAACTTACTCCAAGTGCACTTTTCCAGGACATTCAACATTTCTAAATTGTGAATGAAATCGAAATTGGTTTGTTTTGAAGTATTTCCGTTAGACAGTTTTATTATTTGAAATGTGCCCCTATATTAAAATATATTCGAATGATATCCTGAGGTGGAGAATCAGAGCAATGAACGATTATTCTTTTATTTCATAAATAGACATTTTAATTACTAGCCAATTTTTGTTGAGAAAAAATTCAGGATTCTAGAGTATCAAGAAGACAATGGCGGTGTGCTGTTATCTCCATCTTTCCTGTCATTATGTACTTCCAATACAAATTTTTTTTTTCTCGGTCGAGAAGAATTTTCCACTTAAAATTCTTATTCTGTGATATTGAAAATCCAAGATATAATATTTGAGTCGACTCGGACCATAAAAGGCAAAATATGGCCTATATTTTGAATTATCAAATTGGCACCCATATTCCATATTCCCTCAAAAAATTCGTTATTAACGATTTTGAATCTCCAAATTCTCACGAAACTGATAACCCGGAAACTTGAAATCTTGGTTAAGGTAGTTCCGCCAAGAGACAGTTGAATTAGGAAATTATTTTCGACGGAATCAAAAAATTTCAAGAGACTTTTTGATTTGAAACGCGAAAAAAAATTGTTTTTGAAGGGATGCACTTGCCCCCCAATCGACTCTAGAAAATTTCTTCGTTATAGAAAGTCGGCGACTCAAAAAATCGATGTCCCCGAAAAGCGCAACAAAAAAAAATCAGTCCCGGGATATATGATAGGAAATGTTTATATATATATATATATATATATATATATATATATATATATATATATATATATTCTAATGATAGGATAGTTTATCAGATAATGAAACTGATATTTCACATTAATAGCAGGTATTCATGTTATCGAGGTTTTATGCTATGTTTGTTTTGCAATTTCTCTATACGTTTTACTGTTCTGGAACCTTGTACCATTGTCTAGTCCAAGTACATGTCTCAAAAGTTCAGCACTGGAGTTTCTCTATTGTCATAAGTATGTGGCCAACATCCTGTATGATGAAATCTAAGCAGGAGAAAACATGAGAGTGAACTGTCAAAACAATTCGATGGAATGTGATTAGAAATTATTTTACAAAAAATCGTCGAGACGCGTCGATTTTTGTTTGGAGGGGGACACCATTTGACGAGAAGAAGATATGTTATAACTCCCTACTCCTCAGAGCAATCTCCTCTATAATTCAAATAGGGAATGAGGGTCGTGTCATTCATCATTATGAGGGTAGTTCATTTCTGATACTAGCAGTGCAAAATTTTCTGAATTTGAATGAGGCGTTCTGGAGATATTCCAGTTCAAATGTTCAAAATGATCTCCATTATGGTCTCACAGACAGTGGTACAGTTCAGTCGTAATTATCAACCGATTGTCTTATTTTATTTGCTCACCGAGTACACGTTTCAGTTTTTTGTCCCAAAAAAGAAATACTAATCTCTGAGAACCATTGTTTTGTGAAATGGTGATAGTGTAGATAGTGTAGAATCGAATTCTACTTGTATCGCGATGGTTCACACAAAAGACGAGAAAGTTGAAATGATCTTTATTTTTGCTGCTCAAAATTAGTGTGCACGAGCAACAGCTCGGAACTTCAATGAGAGACACAGGAACAGAAACGTAACTCACAAGTGAGTATTAGGAAAAATGGTTATAGAAAAAGATTTTGGTATTTTTTTATCATTCTAGATATATCTTGGATCTTGTGGTAAGATTCCGTGAGACTGGATCAGTCGCCAATGAAAAAAAGAATAGGATGGCGTCTACACGGCAACACAGTAGCATTACAGGCATATCGAGAACTTCCATGATGAGGGTGCTGAAATTACACATATTTCATCCGTATAAGTTGCATCTTCACCATGAACTGAATGAGGATGACTACGACAGACGATCTGAATTTTGAGAAAATGTAACAAGAATGATACAAAGGAACCACGGATTCATTAAGCATATTTGCTTCAGTGATGAGTGTTCCTTTTTTTGAACGGGTAATTGAACAGACACAACTCTCGCTATTGGAGTCAGAACAACCTCCACCTACTTACAAAAGAGCACACACAATGGCCTCAAAAGTTGAATGTGTGGGCAGGGATTCTGGGTAATAGAATCATTGGCCCAATATTTATCCAAGGTTATTTAAATGGTGCGGTTTATTTGGATATGCTGCAGATTCTGATTGAACCACCTATTTGGGATGCTGTTAACACTGACCTTGATGATGATGGTAGTCCAAATCTATTGGCAGATAACATGTATTTCCAGCAAGATGGGGCACCACCTCATTTTCTATTACAGGTGAGAGAATGGCTATGCCAAACTTCTCCAAACAAATGGATAGGTCGTCGAGGTCCAATAGAATAGCCAGCACGCTCGCCGGACTTGGTACCCAATGATTCTTTCCTTTGGGGTCATTTGGAATCCGTTATTTATAAAACTAAAACTACTGACCTGGACGATTTTGAAAGAAGAATTATAACTGAATGCCAGGCAATTACCAGAGAAACACTTTCAAAGGTGCAGAGACATTTGAAAATAGACTCCACTACTATCTGGGAGTTAATGGTAGTAATTTTGAACATCTTTTGTGAATAATTGTTTGATAATCTATTTCGTATAACTTATTTACTCACAATTCACCAATGTACCATTTGAACTCGAATATCTCGAGCACGCCTTTTTCAAATTCAGAAAATTTTGCACTGCTAGTATCAGAATTGAATTACCTTCACAATGATGTATGACACGACCCTCATTCCCTATTAAAGTTATAGAGGGGGTTGCTCTGGAGAGTAGGGGGTTGGAGTATAACATCTCTCCTTATCGTCAAATGGAGTCTCCCTCCAAACAAAAATTGACGTGTCTCGGCGATTTTTTGTAAAATAATTTTTTTGGGAGTTATTGAGGGTGGATGGTCGTGAGTGGACCACCCGGTATATAATATAAGCTATAGAATCATTAATTGTGAATAAAATCAATAGAATAGATGAGAATAAGAAAAAAATTCCTAGATAGTGAGCAACGAACCTAAATTGTGTGAGATAAAACAAAAAGTGTGGGTTGCCAGGAAGAAAAATAACAAGCTGAATGAAAGAAAATTATTTTTTGAAAGAGAAGCGGAACAAAAATTTGATTAGCAATAAAATGGGAAAATACTACAAGATATCAAGCAAATGAACCTAGATAATATATAAAACATTCAGAGACAAACAAGCGTAGAATTTACAAAGAAGAAACCACTCACCTTTTAAAATATAGTTGAAGTCATATCTGTGACGCTGTTACAACAAGGGGGCCTTTCAATAAAGGGGCTACAAACGGAAAAACACTTCCGGGATCTCGAGAATATCCAACAGGAACTAACCACAGGTACTTTCAAACCAAGAGAACGTGTTCGATTCAGACACTCATTTCGGGCACCTTTTTATGATTTTTATCCACGGTTCTGGAACATTGGTCTTTATTTATACTTATGAAGTGAATATAACCCAACAACTCATATTTATTGGTTATTTATTTGCGCATGAGCAAGAATTCGACATTATTATTTCACTGTTCATTGAATTTAGTTAGATAACGCAGGTAAGGTCGTATTTGAGGATTCATTTGAATGAAAAGAAATAGTATCCGATCATTTTCTGCATTAATTAATTATCTGTTTGATCACATATCCACTATCTCAGAAAATACACTGACTTCAAGCAGAGCAACGAGGTGGCACCACTGAATCCTAACTTGAGAGAGGCGATCTCATGTCTCCATAGGCGTACCGACAGAGCTGGGAGAGGTGAAAGAGTATTTGAAAAAGAATAAGCATACATAGCCGGATATTTATTACTGTGATGATGGGTATTTACTCTTTAAAATTAGTCAAACTTATCATAACAAATACTTATCATCATGACTAGTTGTTATATATGAAAAAAAATGGCAATAACAATCATTATAATAATTAGTCACATCATAATAATATATATATATAAATATATATATATATATATATATATATATATATATATATATGTTATATCTCACTTTTCACTAGAGACTTTTTAAAAACAATTACTACTCCAGAAAGGAGTATAGTAGGCTCCTTTGGACTTTATTTAGAAAATATAATAATACAATCAAAACTACTCGACTGAGTGTCTGAAAACAACTAGTTACCAATGATGCCCCGCAGGGATATTCACAATATTAGAAAAATGGTGACGCTGCTTAGACCAGCGAAATATTATCTTTAGTCAGTTTCTGAAAGCGGACGTGATGACCCTGGGAAGATAGCAAGTCAGCAGTTTCCTGGAAGGTAACCTGATACTCCTGGGATGGCCACTTGTTATCTTGCATATAACAGCTCCCTCCATAAAGAAAGAGTTGATGCCATGCAGCAACTTTTAGGGTTGTGAGGTGATCATGCGTCGCCTTCCAGATGGATGGATTCTTCCTGCATTCCTCCATGAAAACTTGGTCTCTTTCTTGGGAAAATGCTGGAGATTCTTCTCAACGGTTTGAATGGTATGTGCGGTGGATGCGGTGAATCGTCAGGTCCTGTCAGAGCCAGTCTTGTCGTTCTCTTTCTACACTTGCAGAATAGGTAGAGTGCCAACAGGGATGAGACGAGTGAGATGGTGAAGAAGGTGAACCATGGTATGTTCTTCTTGACGAAAGGTTGTTGAAGCAGGTCATCTAGGCTTTTTGAATATGAGTCCAGCTTGTGTTTGGCAACGTCCAAGTCATCAACATTCAGATCGTTCCATTTGAGGGGCTTCAGTTTCGGCAGTTTCAATTTTTCTGGAATATCCACACAACGCTCGTATGGTATTACAACTGGATGGGTGCCGTGGGTGACGTTCGATGTTTTCGATCCTTGAGAATTTGCCTGGATCTTTTTTATTCCAATGAACGCACTACATTCAATCTGGAGTTTCACGATTTAATTCTTATAAATAATTTCAGTCTTAGTGTTCATATTGGGACAATTAACGGTCTCTTGTAAAGGTTCAGAAAGGATCACTAGTCATAGATTGGTTTCGAGTTTTTTAATGTTATAACCTTGGCTAAAAATCAAAGAACTTTGACAGTTTCGCGAAATGTTTTTTAAACTTTTGAAAATTTGGGCTTCACAAATGGAGTTATAGTCTATTGGATATGCGAACATATCGGAGCACAATTCAGTTCTATGAAAAATCGGTTTACACGTTTTCAAGTCTGTCACAGGTATGAACACTAAAGAATCATCATCTTTCGCGATGAATTTTTGAGAAATCGAGAGAATGTGGTGGAGGCCAGTTCTATTATCATATATTGGAATTGGGTACAGTTGGTACAGGGTGTAAATTTGTGGTTCTGTAAGAGAAAGGTAATTGAATCTAACATATCAACAATATTTCCTTTGAGAAATAGGAAGCTTTCCATTAGTTTTTCGCAGATTTTGATAAATTTCAATTTTGTTTCAACGTGACTAATTCTATCGCTCCATCGATTGATAGTACTTTCTATAATTTTAATATCGTCTTCGAAAGTCTTCTCATCGACTTGCAATTTGCGAATGGTGGTATTGAAATTTTGGATAACTGATGTGGTTACTGAAATTTGGTTCTTCAATAAGTTCTCCAATTGGTGTTCATCGTTATTCAACCTATTAATACAGTTGGTATAGTATTCGCCGTCAGCGGCATCTAAATTGCCAGTGATTGTTTCGAGTATAATTTCTATACCGTCGATCAGGCCTCTTTTATATCGTTAAGTAACTGAAATAGTTTCTTCCAATTTTTGTTCAATAGAATTTGAAATTTGGGTTAGGAGGCTAATATGGGTTTTCACCTCGGATCGAGATTCATTCATTCTATGTCCTGTGAATTGTATTGTGTTCACGAGAGTTTCTAGAATTCTACGCTTATTTTCGTACGCATTTTTTAATACGGAAATGTCCTTATTTACAAGTATAGTCCATTTATCGTTAGTGAGTACGATATTTTCATTTTCATGGTAATATACGCCGATTGTATTATTTATTGGTTTGATTTGGTATTGGGACTCTACTGATCCGACCAGCAGCAGCAACCTGAAAATGAATTATTCTTCAGTATACGGCTTCATGCGATCGAAGTTAACTTTTGATCTTTGATTGGTTCGAGGATACAGAAGTATCGCGGAATTTCGGAGAATTTTTTATGAAAGGACCATTGAATTCGTTGTGTAATTTATTCCTCAATTGGGATTCCTTGACATATACTTTGTTCATGACTTTATATTCTGGGGTTTCCTTTTTTATGTTGCGATCAAAACGGACTTTGGCTTTTGCTTTTTGTTGCAGGGTACGTTCGCGGGCAATTTTATAGAAGTGAGAAATTTTATTATTTAGGTCTCGTATATACTTGGTGATTAACTATTCTCGATTATAGAGAGTTTTGGGTGGTCTACTGGCTGTGTGACCAAAGACTAGTTCGTGGGGAGTAAACCCATGTGTTTTATTCATAGAGTTATAGCAAATAACTGCGTATGGGAGGATATTGAATGGATGTTCGTTAAGATGTTCGGCCATATGTACCCGAATCATTTCGAGAAGGGTTGCGTGAAATCGTTCGACTGAACCGTTAGATTGTGGGTGATGCACACTGGAATATGTGAGTTTAATGTCATAGAGAACACAAAGGTCTCTGAAGGTGGCATTGTCAAATTATCTGCCGTAGTCGCAGTGAATTCTCAGAGGTGTTCCAAAATGTTGAAAGTATTAAAGTAGGGTATTGACTATACTTCGTCCGGTTTTGTCATCTAATGTGTAAACTTGCGTGAATTTCGTTAGTTCGTCTCGTATGCTCACTGTGTAATTTTTCGTTGGAATTTCTACTATGTCTATGTTGATTCTTTCGAATGCTGTTCTAGAGGTTTCGATTATGACAAGGGGGTTGTCGAGGTTTTTTCTATATATTTTAGTTCGTTGACAAATTTGGCATGTTTTTATATAATTCTCAATACTTTTCGTGAGTGTGGGCCAATTGTATTTTTCTTCCATTCTTCGGATGGTTTCATTGATTCCTCCATGAAGGTTATTTTTTCCGTTGTGGTATTGGTCGATTATTATTGGAGTTTGGTCTGGGTTTGGATTAGTTATCAAATTTTGGCGTACCTTGAATTCAATTTCTTTTTCGGAGAGAATGGAACAAAGTATCTCAAGAATCGGGAGTTCCAGGTCATTCTCAACGCAATAGGTGTTCGAGAGATCGATTTCACAGGGTTAGAAATAAGTGTTCTACTACTGTATCAACGTCAAATGGTAGAGGGACACTATAGTATTTTCGATTTTTGATCGTTTTACTCGATACGATATTGATTTTTAAATTCCCAAAGTCATAATTCTGTTCGAATATATCGTCGAGGATTTTGTAATGAAAATCTTTGAGGTTCTTCTGTTGTGGAAATATTAAAATGTGTTTGTTTTCTTTGTCAAGCAATTGGCAGTTCGAGTATTGAACTTCCGAGTAGTCAAGGAGTGATTCCGTTTGATATAAATTTATGAAAGTTCGGAATTCTCGTTCGATATGTTCAGCGGAAAATGTTTCGTGTTGTTTTTTCGGGGTTTCCTCTGTTTCAGAAATATTTTCTTTGTCAGGTGGTTCTTCTTTCAATTCTGGTTTTGGTTCGTGCTGTTCTTCTTCACTGTCGCTAATTGTTTGTATGTCAGAGTCTTCGTTTGCGGGTAATATCAATGTACAGGGAGAGAACATTTTTGAATTTAGAATGAAGCATCTTTTTGGTGGATCAATCCTGATCCTGGAAAGTGCATCGGCATTTTTGTTCATCTTGCCTGGTTTATAAATGATTTCGTAATCGTACTCCTCAAGTTTGAGGCGCCATCTGGCAAGTCTGCTGCCAGGGTCCTTAATAGAAAATAGCCACGTGAGGGGCCGATGATCAGTGATTAGCTTAAACTTTCTACCAAACAGGTATGGCCTGAAATGTTTGACAGCCCATACTATGGCTTAAAGTTCCCTTTCTATTGTGGAATATTTAGATTCGGCAGAACAGAGCGTCCTTGAGGCATATGCGAATGGTAACTCTTTACCAATCGGGCCTTGGGAGAGCACCGCACCAATGGCAAATGCCCCCGTTACCCATAAAGCACATGGACAGAGAAGCTTCCGCTATATCGGATCGAAACTATGGAACAATTTACCGAACATCATGAAAAAATCAAATTCAGCTCGACTTTTCAAAAACAAATTAAAGAAATGGATTTTTTCAAATGATCGAAAGTATTTCGCCAATGTAATTGATCCATTTTTAATCTTCAATTAACTTTTAAGTTTACTATTTTTGTTCAATATAAACTATTTTTAGTGGTTGCATATGTGTTTGTATGGTGTGTATGCTGTATGAGTGTGTATGTATGCACAAGGGTGTATATATGTATGTGTATATACGTTTATGTATGTGAATATCTGCATATATTTATTAGCAAAGAATGCGAACTTTTCTTCATCCAGGTCTTTAACCTTCAAGAATATCTCAATATGTATATCTTAATCGTATTTATAAGTGCTATAACTGAAAATTAAACTGGTAACTATCATGAAAGTGATTAATTAGTCAAAAAAAATTTTTTTTAGATCCAATACAAACTTATTCCGGATCAAATATAAACTATAAACTATTTATACCCGAAGACGAGTTCTTTGATGAACTTAGACGGGTACTCAACCTCCCTTGTTTATTCGGTGTACCTACATAGAATATATATATATATATATATATATATATATATATATATATATATATATATATATATATATGTGTGTGTATAGGTATATCTATAATTTGTATTTATGTATAAATATATGATTTTTTTCTTGATTTCTTGAATAAATTCATTCATTCATACCAATAATGCGCCTGACCGACTTCAAGGACAAATTTGCTCCTGCCCAAGAACAGGCAGAATATTTCAGAACTCTGTCACAATAACACAGTGTTATTTTTTTCTCCCAAATGGAATCCAATTTATCCACTCGGTATCATCCACTTCGTGGCGTTCGAGAGTGACCCAACCGGGGGTTGGGAACAATTGTTCGTTTTTTACTGATTGTGTCGTTTTACGTGTGAAGACGATTGTATACGGCGCGGCGTGCGATCTGTATCTACCAACCGTGATGCAAGAAGTGATATTCGCTGGGAGTACCACTGGATCAACGCTACCTCTGTAGACCATCTGAAAAGGTGATAATATGAAGTTCCCCCGCTAATTTATACAGTCCACTCATTTATTTCCTTGTAACAATTCTGAAAACAGCCATAACATACAATCATGTTGTCATAGAAAGCATATTATAACCCCGAATAACATATTCTATTAATCTGTCACAAGAAATTCCGATACTCTTGTTACTTCTTTTCGTGATTTATAAGGCTAATAAGACTCATACAATACCAATTATCTCAATATTCAAGCAAGTTCAATTTGTTTGAAGGAGGGTACGTCTAGAGTATCAATTTTCTCGAACTGAGAATATCACTAATATCAGTGGCATGAAAGTCCCATCGGACACTATATTTATAGGTTTTTTTCATCATCAGATATTCTACTGATGATAAAAGTAAAATGCCACTCAAAGGAAATCAACAAAATTTTGGAATCGAATTTCATCTCGTGTTATCATCCGTTATAGTAATACATTGAGGAGAAGGAGAAATATTGTATTGACAATAATAGAAATATTTTTCCGAATTCGTTTCGAATGTCTTGCAAAAATGCCATTGTCATATTTCAATTATGGAAATAATGTGTTCTCTAAGCGAATGTAGATCGAAAAATGAATACAAGTTTGTTGATAGTCCTGGACAATGATTTTCACGTCATCCAGAATCGATTGCATTGTTTTTCATAGAAGAATTTTGTGATTGAAACTTTATTATGTGAAATATTTCCCAACAAACTCATTTGGAAATCGATATCTGGACTGCCATTTCAAGTATTATTTCTCAATTACAGATAAAAAAAATATTTGTTTCCATTTTTGCAATGAATGGCACGTGCTTCATATATTCACATACAGTGCTTCTCAAAAGTCCCCTCCCCCCCTCTTATTTTTGGAACGATTATACATAAACAAGTGAAATTTGGAAACTGAATATTAAAGGTTGTGAACTTCCCTACTGGTGATGATAAATGACGAAATCGTCAAAAATGACGTCACAAGGCCATTGTGACCAATAATTTCAAACGGAACCCTACGGCAAGCGGCCCCTCTTTTAAAAGGTATCGATAAAATCTATTCAATGATTCTAATTTTGTTTGTGTTTATGGCAGTTTTGGCAACTCGCTTTTGAAAAACACAAAGCTGTGATGAATTGAATCAGTTGATACTAAAATTCAAAATTCAAGCTCCGCCTCTGGATAGTTGTCAAATAAGCTGACGTTCTTGTTAGTCTCCCTAATTCGACGTTTTTGTAATTGTCCAAGTTTTTGTACATTTATTAATTTGTGTATTGTTGATCGAACGTTTAACTGTTTTAGCAGCTTTTGGTACTTTTAATATTTTTGTACATTCTAATAATTTGTTGAACTGTTGTGAGCCGAACGTTTGAGTGCTTCAAGAAGCGAAATGGTACGTGCTTTAGGTGACAAAGTAGCAGCGATCCTAATTCTTGGTCAAATTGGACAAAATATTCATGCAGCAGAACGCATTTTCAATGAGAGGTTTCCCGATCGCCCCGTTTCGAGGAATCATTTAAGGGAGCTTCTTCGTGAGTTTGAATCGACGGGTAGTATTAATGATGCGAAACGACCTGGCAAACCACAAATTTCTGATGAGAAAAAAATTGATATACTGGCAGAAGTAATAGTTAATCCTACTTCTTCAACATCTCACGTTGCATCTACCTGTGAAGTCAGTCGGAGTACAGTACACAGGGTGTTGAAAAAAACAAATTTCATCCATACAAATTGGAAATGGTTCATCAACTCTCAGACGACGACCCAGACCGAAGAGTAGGATTTTGTGAAAATATGGAAACTGAAATTAACCAACAGCCAGACTATATCAAAACAATCCGTTCTAGTGACGAAAGTACTTTCTATCTAATGGAAATATAAATACACAGAATGTGAGGTATTGGAGTGATGCAAATCCTCACCTGTTTCGTGAAACACATACCCAATTTTCCAAGAAGGTGAATGTTTGGGAAGGTATCCTGATAAACCACATCGTTGGGCCTCTTTTTTTGAATACTTATTCAACTGGTGGGGTTTATCTGGAGCTGTTGCAAAACGCAATAGAACCGTTAATCCTTGAAATTTTGGAAGATGATCCAGATGAATTCGGCAATTTGGAGATAACATTCCAACAGGATGGTGCTCCTCCACACTATTACGGTGCAGTAAGACGGTATTTGGATGAGGCGTATCGTGGTAGATGGATTGGACGACGAGGTTCAACGGAATGGCCAGCTCGATCACCGGACCTCACACCTTTGGATTTTTTTTCTGTGGGGGTACCTTGAATTGATGGTTTACGCCACTGGGCCTGACAATATTGACGTTTTGAAACAACGTATTGTTGCAGAATGTGAGGCTGTTTCCGCAGACACATTTGCAAAAGTACGAGAAGAGTTTAAAAATAGGATATTTCACTGTCAGGAAGTAAATGGAGGTCACTTCGAGCAATTTCTTCAAGTAGATACTGATTCTTGAATCTGTAATTAATATCATACTGAATGGAATTTAAATTTCAATGTTTACTAATGAGTCATTAAAACTGCCATAAACACAAACAAAATTAGTATCATTGAAAAGGTTTTTTTCGATATCTTTTAAAAGAGGTGTCGCTTGCCGTAGGGTTCTATTTAAAATAATTGGTCACAATGGCCTTGTGACGTCATCTTTGACGATTTCGTCATCGAATCATCACTAGTAGGGAAGTTTACAAGCTTTAATATTCAGTTTCCAAATTTCACTTGTTTATGTATAATCGTTCCAAAAATAAAAGGGGAGGAGGGGACTTTTGAGAAGCACTGTATATCTGGACATGACAATGAACAATTCAGCAGTAGTAATACTGAGGCTGCATTGAATGATTTCCAGAGCATGATTGAAGCGACACTAGATCATACAAGAAAAACAATTAGGATATATAAAGAACTGTGTGTTCAAGTGGGGATGGAAAGAGATGCCCTTGACCTACATTGTAGAAACTTCTAGATGAGCAACTGGTATCAAAGTAAAAATTATAACCTCTCTTCACTATTGTGCTAACCAAGTCATACGCGTTATAATCTCTCCATTATTGTGTGTTTAGCAAGTGTGCGCGTCATAACTTTAATAAATTTAAAAGCAAATTATATTTTAATATTACAATATCAATGCGTATTACTAAAATTGAGCCTCCTGATTAAGTTTATATTACATTATATTTGTTAATAATGAAAAAAATATTATTATAACTTGAAAAAAATAAAATTTTATTACAATTCCTTCACTAATTAATCGAAAGGAATTTCGTTCCATCCGGGTGTCCCTTGACACCTCTCAACTTTTTTTTTAACAATATTTATTCCCGAAATAATCATTCCATAAATATTAATTTTCGGTATTTAACGTTTGCACGTTCATAATTAAAACTGGTCAAAATGACCAAACATTAATATGCTTTGGATTAATCTCAAAGTTAAATAATTATGATCATGTTCATTCATCAATGTCCTTCATTTGTTTTGATTGTCTTATGTGCTCAACATTATGAGCTACGCACATGTTTGCATTCCATACAAAACACCAAACTAACTCAAATGGTTTGGCCCCCTTCAGTATTCGGACCAGGGGACATTTCCGTGATTCCATGATATATCAATAATTTTGTAGTGTCGGGAATCAATTATTCAAAAAATTATGGTAATTCCTCAGTCTCTCACACTTATCCAAAGGAAAGATAAACTCAAATACAATAAAAAATTACCACAAAAAAATTTATTTCAAACTTACTGGTAGGAACATAATGGTACCCATTAGAAATGTTGCCTTGTTTTCTCCATGATACATTCCTCCTGCAATTCCAGCAAAAATGAAGCCTATATGGATAAATATATAGATAGAATGATAAATCCTGAAAATCGTTCTGCTCTTGGGCTTGAATATCATTGGGGTTAAATTCATCAAAATCTTCAAGGAACCCTCTTCGATATGGAAATGAAAATAAAATCATAACATATCATTCAATAGTATTGGTAGTTATTCCTTACCGGTCATGTTCTTCATTTCTCACCGGTTACTTTCCCTCCAGGAGCAACTTTCGAGAACGTGTGACTGATGAATGCGGTAACTGTCTGTCATAATTGATTTGGATTCAGTTGATTTCCATTTCTTCCATTGAGTCTTGCTCAACATAATTTATTCACCACAATTCTCATATTATGATCTCCATCTGATGTTATAAGCTAATTATCATGAATATGCAATGAACTGTAAACAATTAAATGGTTTCAGAAGGCATTTCGAATTGATCAAGGATAATTTTGAACATTTCCATCGCGACTTATTGATTTTGTGAAGATAGTAAGAGATTGTATTATATTGTATATCATCAATATTGCTTGAATGACATTTTTGTTGGGAACTCATGTTTTTCTCGTGATTATTATCACAATAGCTCCTTCCAGAAGTTACCATTTGTGGGCTACTTAGGGGAAAGAACCTGGGAAATATGCCGAAAAATGTCATTGAAATGATGAATTCGGCACAAAACATTTCGAATAATAATAATCTTCATCCACCACATATTATGATAATAAATAAGTGATTATAATAATAAAATAATTCTCTTGAGTAAAACATAAGTTTTGCGATAAATAAATGAAACTTTTTCCACTAAAGAAAAATTGTTTGTAGGTAGGTTTTATCTATATATCATCATGGCATCGCCATTTGAGCTTCTCCGACCGTATTCTGAGTCTACTTGATGATTTTTCATTGAAATAGTGACGAATAAGTATAAAACTTATAATGTTTAGATAAATGTGAAATATAAAATATTCAGTAAAAAATATAAAATATGAGTATAACAAACACAAATAACTTTTAAGAGGAGTAGGTATGAAATAGAATGTAACATATATGGACTCTAGTATGTATATTTAAAATAAATTGTTAAATATTTTGTGCTCAAGGTAGTCGATGGCTCAAAATTAAGTAAAGAGGCAATGAGGGTTTTTTATATCGATAAATGGAAACATGTTTTTTCTACTGATACTTCCGATCCAATTGGTTATTCTTGATTTCAAAAAGTTGAAGAAATTTAATTTTCGATATTTGGAGGTGGATAGTTGAAGAGTTTTGGTACTGAGTATGTGAAGAACCTCTACCCTATTACTTTTGTCGTTTTAGGTACTACAACTGGTCGAGCTACCAACCCGCATCACTGATGTCAACAACCAGTCTGCCAATACACTAGATCTTTTCCTCCCCACCAATCCTGACCCGTATAGAATAGAAGTTTGTGCCCCACTTGGAAACTCTGATCACACCCTCATCTCCACAACATGCTCTTTCCATTTACCATCGAGCTGCACAATACCACCCCGTCTCATGTGGCATTACAATTCGGCCGACTGGGAAGGTCTTCGTATGTTTTTCTCAGCGTTTCCATGGAAGAGAGTTTGTTTCTCTTCAGTAGATCCAACACGATGTGCTGAGACAATTTCTGAAATCATCATGTTGGGGATGCAAACCTACATACCGAATACCGAAAGAAGAACATCATCCGATAAGACCTGGTTTAACAGAAACTGCTCTAGAGCTGTGGCTTCCAAACAGGCAGCATACCATCGATGGCTAAAAAATCCGGGCCCTGAGACCAGAGCAGCATATGTCGAGGCTAGAGGCATATGCAAAGAGACAATAGAATGCTCAAAAGATGCCCACAATGCCAAAACGAGATCAAAACTTGCTGAATGTCCTAACGGATCCCGTTCATTTTGGTCTTTCGCCAAAGCTGTGGGAAGAAACTTCACTTCCAGCTCATTTCCTCCTCTAACCAAAGAAGATGGAACACTAGCAACGACTGCCCAGGAAAAAGCCAATATCTTTGCGCACCTATTTGCTGGAAATTCCACTCTGGATTCATCGGGAAAACAACCCCCAAACATTACACCTATTGACAGTCACATGCCCAAGATCACCTTTCGCCAACGTACTATCAGAAAGATTTTGCTGGGTCTCAACACCAACAAAGCCTGTGGATCTGACGGAATCCCGCCGATTGTTCTCAAGAAATGTGCCCCCGAACTAACACCTGTTCTTTGCAAGTTGTTCAACCACTCTTACAATTTGGGGGTATTTCCGTCCAATTGGAAAATTGCAAGAGTACAGCCAGTCCCTAAAAAAGGCCCTACCTAGCAACTACAGACCTATCACACTGCTATCTATTATTTCAAAGGTCATGGAAAAAGCCATCAACATCGAGTTCATGAAATATCTGGAAGACTCAGGAATTGTCAACGATAGGCAATATGGCTTACTCCATCAGAGATCAACTGGTGACCTGCTCGCTTACGTCTCACATATATGGCAGCTATCTATTGAAAAGTATGGAGAAACTTTAGCTGTGGCATTAGATATCTTCAAGGCGTTCGATCGAGTTTGGCACCAGGGACTCCTCGCCAAGCTTCCGTCTTATGGCTTGCCCCTTCAGCTGTGTTCTCTGCTTGCTAGTTTTCTCTCAAACAGGTCTCTCCATGTAGTGGTCGATGGAGTTTCATCTGACACTCTACTCATAAATGCTGGTGTTCCGCAAGGATCTATTCTCGCACCAACACTATTTCTACTTCACATCAACGACCTGTTGAAAGCAACTTCATGTCCAGTACACAGCTTTGTCGATGATAGTACCCTCCATACCGCTTTCTCTTCCAGGGCCCCTATATCAGCCCGTGAAACCAGAAATGAACGAGGAAGAAATGTTAATAATATAAATATGGACTTAGCAACAATTCTCGAGTGGGGATCTAATAACTTGGTAGAATTCAATGCAAACAAAACACAAGCATGTCTTTTCTCTAAAAAAGCCGATCTCACTCTGCCTAACATAACTTTGTCAGGAGTAACCATACCACTGAAGTCATCCATATCGATGCTTGGTATTACTATCAGCAATAACCTTTCCTGGGAAAATCACGTGAGGTCCATTGCCAAAAGTGCATCCCAAAAACTTGGTTTTTTGTTTCGTGCCAAGAGCTATTTCACCCCCACTCAGCTGCTTATGATCTATAAGGCACAGATCCGACCTGTCCTGGAATACTGTTCCCATATTTGGAGCGCGGCACCTAAACATATAATTTTCAATTTCAGATTTATTCTTTTGAGTTAGGTCCTTTTCAGAATATCTATCAGATGTAGTTCAATGTCCAGCGTGGCTTTAGCCGGGGAAGTAGTTGTTTTCTGTTAGACATTCACAAAAAATAACTTCATTTTAATCGTGGATTTTTCAATTCACAGAAAAATCTTTCTATCAATATTCAATTGAGAATGTTTCCCTTTTCAATATCCTGAGGCTATTGGATTCTGTCCAAAAAAGGGCAATTCGTCTCGTCGGTGATGCCTCGCTTACAAACTCGCTCACTTGTCTGGAACACCGTAGAAAAGTTGGCGAATTGTCTCTATTTTATAGATATTTTCATGGGCGATGCTCTTCCGAAATATCAACAATCGTTCCTGCTTTGGCAGTCTCTTCGAGACTAACCCGCCAAGTTCAGTCATCACACCCCTTCGTGGTCACTTTGGAGACCTGCAGAACATCACTTTCCAAAGACTCGATCATCCAACGAACAGCGAGGCTTTGGAACTCATTGCCTAGGGAGGTGTTCCCCGAGGCATACAACCTCCAGAAATTTAAGAAGAACACCAACTCCTACCTTCTTTCCCTTGGTTCCCACGATGTTCTCTGAACATTACAGGATATCCCTTTTCGTGGGAACCAGAACATAAAAAAAAAAAAAAAAAAAGATCTGGTTGAGTAGTTATATGACAGATTTGACATATATTGTTTATCTCTGTATTATTTCAACAGGATTATTTTTGAATATAGCTGGTAAATGTCTAGAAATTGTGATTTTTCATAGAGATCATCACTTGGATATGTTGTTGACTTGTTGTAGATTATCTTGATTATGTATCCCTGTATTTTTCCTATGTCGGAAAGGTGCAGATGAGCTGCAATTCACCATGCAATTAGTCCGTATACCAAGTGCGTCTCGACTAAGGCATAGTATAAAGTTATGTGATGCCTAATTGGGATTATTTTTGTGAGAAACTTGAATTTATAGAGGAGCCCTCTCATTTTTTTCACAACACATTTGATCTGTTGATCCCATCTCAGGTGAGAGTCGATATATATCCTAGATATTTGATATTTTCTGTTGAATTTATTTGCAATGAGTTCAGAGTTCGGAGAATGGCAATAGAGCTGTTTCTGAAAGTTGGTGAATTATTGCTATAGGAGGCGAAAGCAAGAAATTGGGTTTTTTAAAATTTATTGTTAGGTAGGAGCATGTTCTCCTTAAATCATCTTGTACAATTGATTTGAGGTTATCCCAGGAAAATTATATGCATTATACACAATGGAAATATAAATCATTGATGTCTATAGAGTTCTTGTATACAAGAATTTCTTTCAATATATATATATATATATATAATATATATATATATATATATATATATACATATATATATATATATATATTTATATATATATACAGTGTGTCTCACTTCTCATGGAAACACCCCTGTATCATCCGTAACTTTTGGAGTAGAATTCTGAAATTTTTACGATCGTAAGATATACCAAAGATGTGTCTAAGTCTCTCCTGGGGTTAACCTGATGGATATACCGATTTTTGCGAAAAATAATTTTAGAGGGCAAGATAGGCTCAGAAATCTCATGGATTCGTGATCAGAACATCAACTTCAGTAACAATCCATATTTCCAGTTCTGAAAAATCCGAATTTGTCTCATTTCCCATGGAAACACCCCCGTATATCTTCCGTGATTATTGGAGTGGTTAGAATGAGTCAAAACCTCAACTGAGGTTGACCTGAGTGACATACACTTCGCGCCAGGGGCGATGGATATACTGATTTTTGCGAAAAATAATTTTAGGGGGCAACTTTAGTCATAATCCATATTTTCGCTGAAAAATGTTCAGTTCTGAAAAATCCGAATTTGTCTCACTTCTCATGGAAACACCCCTTATCTTCCGTTATTATTAGAGTTGAATTCTGAAATTTTCGCGATCGTTAGATATACCTGGAATGGGTTCAAATCTTATCTGAGGTACACCTGAGTAACATACACTGCGCGCCAGGGGCGATGGACAAATTTCTTGATGTTTGACCAATATATATATATATATATATATATATATATATATATATATATATATATATATATATATATATATATATATATATATCAATGTTTCGATTTCCGAATATGATATTCAGAAATTAATACTTTATGAAGTAGAGCATGACGCCCCAAACACGCCCACCCTGTAGAAGGTGCCCCACCTTGCACCACTCTGTGTGGACGAAACCAGTATTCCAACGTCTTCCTCTACACCGAAGCATCAAAATCCATTCAGTGCTTCTCCGTCTGCCTGCGAATGACCTCCACAAATTGTCATCGATGGTTTCTTTCTAATCTTTTGATTTTCTCGTTCGGAACACATTCACATGTGGATGGTCTCATCCGAATCCCAGTCGTCTTGAGCTTCATCCATTGCCAACGGAGGTGAGTCTGAATTTCGATTCATAATGCTGCCCAGGGGAAGAACTCACCTCAACTTCCTGGGTGGGACCATCATCAGCTGGAGGCTCCGGCGAACTTGGAGGTGGCAGAAGTGGTGAATCACGAGGTGACAACACATAACTGCTTGAATCAGCAACGGCTTTAGTTACGTCTGACATGATACTATATCAGAAGTGAGGAAATTATCAAGTGTTATTTTATTTATTGTAATTCAGAGGAGTGGAGGGGGTGAGCCAGGAGTGTGGTTCAAGCCAGGAGTAGGAATGTGGTCGATCATTCAAGTTTCATTATTTATTTGAGAATATTTCATGTGAAGACTGAATGAGTTTTCACTAGATGTTATTTTTGTTTATTTTCAGCTTTATAACATTATGTTCTATTTTACCAAGAGAAATTGAATATTTGGAAAAAAATATAGGAACTTGTGATATATTATTGCGCATAGGTGCTCTTCAGCTCTTGTCATGCTGATGTATAAAGATGTTTTATTTTCCAACTATGATATTCAATTATTACATGATACAGTAGAGGTTGGCGCCCCAAGCACGCCCAACTTGTGGATGGCGCCTCAACCTCGCACCACCCTGAGTGTACCAAATCAATATATTGTACACTCTAACGTCTACTTCACCCCTAACTAATCTATGATGATGACATCATCATCGTCGTCTCCCACAACAATAATATCTTCCACTACTGGTAGTTGTTCTACCGGCCGTCTGCATAAGGTCTCACCAGATATGTTGATCCATAATATCTCTCTCCGCATATGTGACCGTTCGACTCATCTGAATCGTTCGAATACCAGTCATTGTCAACTCCAACCATCGACAACGAGTATGAATCCAAATTGTCGTCCATGACCGCTCCTTGTGAAGGACCATTATTTGGTGGCTCCGTAGTAGATGGTTCCGGTGAATACATACTATAATGTGAAGAACTCATTTTAACTCCCTAGATGGGACCATCATCAGCTGGCGGCTCCGGCAAACTTGGAGGTGATGAATCACTTCGTGCCAACACATAACTGCTTAAAGAAAACGCGAATTGAGTTTCAATCCGATCTGCGATTCGATCGCAGGTCAAAATTTTTTTTTGCGTCAGCGAAGCGGACTTTTCAACGCGAATTGATCATTGTTGAAACGTGTATCCAAAATATATGCTTTCGATTGGCGGCCCAAGCCGTAAGTCCGCGATCTGCGAATTAAAATTTTATTCGAACTGTGATTCTATCTATGAACTGATTTAATTTGTGCGTCGAATTTCAATTTGCGTTTCACTGAGGAGCAGTACGTCCGCGAGGCAGACATTCAACGTTTACTGAAGACATATTTCGGAATGGCTCGATCCCACTTCGCGCTTCAATCCTCGAACTAATTCAATCTACTGCTACAAACTGAATCAATGCGTAGATCGGAAATTTTCAACCGCGGAGTGGTCAGTGTCATTCAAGATCCGCGAATTAAATATCAACCCGATCCACGATTTGGTTGAATAAATGTACTGTTCAACATGACATGAATTCAAAGTAACCACTATTTGAATGACCGAATTATCGAACATTGTTCATTCAAATTGAATCCATACGATACATATCCCTCGAAGTAAATATGGAACAAAAAATTTATCTCCTAATAAAAAATGTGGCCAAAATAAAAACCGACATACAACAAATAAAAACCTCCATGAATCATATTAGATCCAGAAACAATGATCTAAAGAAAAAAGTGTTTTACCTGGAATCCAAAAGAGATTACATGGAAAGGCAGCAGAATTAAAACGATTTAATTTTTTACGGATTGCATGAAGAAGAACAGGAGGACACACATGTAAGTCAAACTGGAGGAATTCAATATACAGCATGTTTTTTGCCCAGGAGCAAGAAATAATGGGAAAAATCGCCCATTAATATTAAAACTAACCTCTGCCCCAACAAAAAGGCAAATAATATAAAATGCTAGAAAGCTCAAGGGAACTGCTTACGCTATATTGGAATATCATACCAAAAAGGTTCAAGAAGAAAGAAGGCAACTTATGCCTTTTTTGAAGACAGCAAAAGAAATTGGGAAGAAAGCACATCTCATACAAAATTATATGATCTTCGATAGTCGAGAATATTCCCTTGAAGAGATTGAACAGGTTGAAGAACTGCAAAATTCCTATTCCAAGAGCGACAATGGCAACGCATCATCATTTAACCAACCAGTATCAGCAAGTCAACAGCAATACAACCACACGAGGATCAATACTCGCAGCAATAAGAGGACTGGACCATAGGATCCGGAACCATCACTATGTGAGCCTTTCGAATTAAGCATCACAATGTCCAATCTTTGCGGAATAAAATTGATAAATTATTTTTTTCTTGATGATTACAAAAAAGAAAATTCTATTCAGGTCATATGTTTTTCAGAACATTGGATGCACAATGACGAGAAAAATCATTATATTCTGAACGATTATCATTTATTCGATAGTTTTTGTAGAAAACAATTTATACATGGTGGAGTAGGAATTTTTGCGAAAAAAAAAATCTGATACCTGTTTATAATATTGAAACCTCACCAGTAAAGAAAACTTTCGAATTTTACTTAGGAACTTGTAAAAAATAAAAACTTATAATCGTCTGCTCATATAGGAGCCCACTAGGGGACTTTGTTCTATTTAATGATATATTTTCTAAGCTCTTCAACGAAATCTATATGAAATTCAACAAGTATAATTTTATAGTATGTGGAGATTTCAATCTGGATTTTAATTCAGATGATACAAAAGTAACCAGTTTCTAAAATACAATAAGATCATTCGACTTAAATATAACAATAAACGAATTCACAAGGGTTACAACAAAGTCAGCTACCACTATCGATAACATTCTTGTGAGCACAGAATATGATTACTCCACTGTCACGTTGGAAATGAGTGTTCCTGACCATAATGCACAGTTTCTGCTTTTGAATCTCTATAACTCCCCTGGAAATATCAGCAAACAACAATTGTGCAGAACATATTCCGGAAGTAACCATAAAAAATTTGAACATCATTTGCAAACTATTGATTGGGTACAGCTATACGCAAATGAAAACACAAAAAATGCATATGATTATTTCTAGACTATATTGAAAACTCATTTTAGAAAATATTTTTCACTGAGAAAAAAATAATTCAACGAAAAAACAGGTTATAAAGAATGGGTCACAAAAGGTATTCAACAATCTTGCAGAAATGAAAGGTCTCTACTATATCTGAAATAATTTACAACAAATCCTATTATTCCCGAGTATATACAGAAATACTATCAAATTCTTAGAAATATAATTAAGAAATCTAAAGATTTTTATAATGAAAAACACTTCTTCGAATAAAATAAAATCGACATAGAATATGGTATCATATTTCACTGGCAAGCAGCGTAAAATTGAAAATATTAAATTAACCAATGAAAAAGACAATTTGATAACTGAACCTAGAACCAATCCACGAGAAAAACACTGACTCACTCATTACATCGTCCGAAGAAATAATGGAAGGAGTTTCAGACTGGTTTCTGGCAAACTCAATGTCTCTCAACTTCTCCAAATCGAACAATATATTATTTAGATTATATAAAGATATTGATGATATCACTATACACCTCAATCAAAACTCCATTGATTTCGTGAACACAACGAAATTCCTAGGAATAACCATTGACAACAACTTGAACTGGCTAGATCATACTTCTGCACTTCAAGTGAAATTAAGTAGGTAACTTTTTGCGCTACGCACTATTAAGAGAAATACCAACTTCGTGACAACGAAACTAGTCCACTCCGCATATTCTCATAGCATATTACAGTATAGTATAGAATTTTGGGGCACATCCATTTATACGCCTGAAGTTTTTATGATCCAGAAAAGGGCTATTCGTATACTATTTGGCTTGAGTTATAGGGACTCTTGTAGAACATTCTTCAGAAACCACAGAATATTCACTTTATCAAACACTAACATATTTAAAATAAGTATGCTGATACACAAAAATCGAACAACATTATCACTAACTTCAAACAAGCACTCATATTCAACTAGAAACCAAGATTACCCTTTGCCAAACTATGATTACAACAGAACTAGAAAGGGGCCACTGTATTCAGGAATCAAAGTATACAACCACCTACCTTACAACTTGAAATCTCAAAGCAAATATCGTTTCAAAAATTACTGCATGAAAATGTTTTTTATCATTCAGATGATTTTTTCCCCAGAAATTAGAATAAGATTTTTTTTATGTATGTAAATGTTTCTTTGTATATATGTATATATGTATTTCTATGTTTTCTTGTCTTTTCTCCTTTTCTCACTCTCGCTTTCATTCACTACACCTCTAGACTTTCTCGATGCTGTATGCTATGTAGAATCAAATATATTTGTTAAAAAAAAACCACTGTAATTTCGATTCTGAGAAATAAACTTATCTATCTATCTATCTAAAACACAATACTATATCTCAGTATTTTTATTCATTAATTATTTGCTCTGCATGACATATTGAATGTCGACTGTGAGCTTTGAACTAATGTCGGTATTTCATTCATAATTTTGACAGTTCAAATATACATCCGCCAGCTAATTCGAGACTCATTATTAAATCTTAATATTCTATGAGTGTGCATAAAAATAAAATCATTATTGATGGCCTGCTTCGAATTCTTATAGTGGATCACATACTTTCGCTTGCCATTCGAATCCAACAATAATGACCATTTCTAACCTCATCTGTGATAAACAACAAATTGACATGTCCTTTGAGTTTTCTCTGAGAGTATCGCAATGGTTCAATCACCCCATATTTGATTCTCTTATTTTCAAACTTAGATTCCAAACATGAACATTGATGAAATATCATTCAAATACTCAAACATTTTAATATCGCGTAATTTCACTGGAAAATCCTGACCTGTTACATTCAAGACAGTCTCATGATGTGAATATGATTACACCTCCGACACTTTATTTTTTGTGGGAAATAATGCAGATGTCACAGACCAGGCAAAGCAACATTGGCCTTCATTTTTCACGTTGACAACACCTTCTCTTCTCGCAATAATTCGGGGAATTTCATGTAGAATGATCATCCAAGTGACCTGTATTTGTTCATGTTCACCTCAAGAATCAAACTTTTTTTACAACTCCACACTGAAAAAAAAACTTCCATTAAACCTTTCATCATTCGCAACAATCATTACTACAAACTTGAATTACGTCGTGAAGCTATGTCTTTTCTGTGCAATTCAAGGTCAAGCACTGTGAAACTTATATTAACTAATTTTTTTGTGAATGAAGAAATGTGAATATTGACTGATTCAATGAAATATTCATACTACAAAATGAATCATTGGGGTGAATTTTTTTCTATCTTCTTAATATATATAAATCACGCGTCACGTTGTTTGTCCGCGATGGACTCCTAAACTACCCAACCGGTTCCAATCAAATTTGCACACCGTGTGCAGTTTGATCTAACTTGGAAGATGGGATAGCCGCAGTATTATTTTATGGCAAATTATTTGTTTAATAATTATCTGTTAGCTCCAAACGATTCTAACAGATGGCTGTATCTGTTGACTGGATTGAGTAAGAACGGGATAACGGGAATAACGAAATGACGGAAAAACGGGATGACAGGATGAGGGGATGACGGGAAAACGGGATAACGGGATAAAGATAAAAAGGGGTAACAGGAAAATGGGATAATGGGATAACGAGTAAACGGGATGACGGGATGATCGGATAAGGGGATATGGGGAGAACGGGATAACGGAATAAAGAAAAAATGGGATAACAGGAAAACGGGATAACGGGAATAACTGGAATAACGGGAATAACAGGATGACAGGATAAGGGGATAACGGGATAACGGGATTACGGGGTGAAAAAAAAAAGGGGTAACAGGAAAAGGGATAACGGGATAACGGGATAACAGGAAGCGGAAGGAGTCAAAAGCATAATCTAGAAGAACAACATGAAGGAAACATAAAAAAAAAGATATTCTACGCGGACGAGAGTTTTCGGGAAAAACATTTTAGGGAACATAGAAATTTGGACTGGACAACGTCTGTCGGGTCAGCTCGTTCAGAATATATTTATATGGTGGATGATTAATCCATTCTGCTACATGATAGCAAATCTGGAATACTACGTAGACGTAGTCACACTTGATGTCCTAGATTTGTAAAAAAATAGTTTTCTACTCCATTCAGTAATTGTTTCGAATGGTTCTCAGTATGTTTTAGGTATTCTACAGAAATGCATCATTATTTATGAAAACTCTTTTGTAAATTTAGTTGTAAGTCAGA
This sequence comes from Gonioctena quinquepunctata, assembly GCA_018342105.1. NCBI lineage: Eukaryota > Metazoa > Arthropoda > Insecta > Coleoptera > Chrysomelidae > Gonioctena > Gonioctena quinquepunctata. Next base: position 63,020 of record JAFIRS010001399.1, read on the forward strand.
TATACGTATAATGATTATCAAAAATATATCCAATCCCCCAAATCCTAGAGTGAAAATATATTCTTGGTAAAATAAGTAATGGAAATTAATTATGAACTGTCAAAACGAAAATGAGTGATGAAGTTTAATAAAAAATTCTGTAAGATATACGATCCGAAAAAAACATCGAGAGTTTTAGAATTCCATTGAACGCTGAAATGATTTAACGTGAAAACATTCTGTGAAATGAGGAGAGGAAATTATTCATTTCAGGGGATGTTCAGATATGTAGGACTACTTATGAGTTGAAACATAGTACTAATAATATAATACACTGTCTGAATGAAAACGCAAATGAAAAAAATGTATGAGGATATAAAAGTTCAAGAATGTTGATATAATATTCTATCTGGAATACCTTAATTGAAAAATAGTGATTGATTCATTTGTAAATAATGCATCGCTCGAAAGTGTTTTGAAAATAAGTTTCAATTCCTCGTGAGTATTTGAGTTGTTATAATTCTGACATTTTTCCATTTTTAATGCTTGTAAAAAAGTAAAATATGGAAAATGAAAGAAATATATCAAAAAACACCTGAAATTGGATTTTTTTGGTAATGAATATGAGTTTTAAAGAAGTTGCTTTCAATTAGAATGTTTGACATTGAAAAATGTGCACTTGATGAATGCTCTATGAACCATGTTATTCATGTAGGAATGATTTTACAGAAATTCAGGTCTCACGTTATCAGTCACAAAAACCATGAATAATATGAATACATATCAATATACAGAGAATTGTGTTACGGCACTAAGTGAAACTGAGGGTCATTTAACCAACAATAATGTTCTAAATTATTAGATAAACAAGAAATTTCTCCCGAGCTATTGGAAAAAAATAACAAACTGCACAACTCCATCAAGGTCAACAAGGAAGTTTTTGGAAGTTATATTATTCAAACCCAGGAATTGACAGACATCAAATCGTTCAATTCTCCCAATCGTATTGCACATCGATCAACTGTTTTGAATGGATTATTCGACGCGTTTCGTGAAATTATAATTGCTCAAAGTACGGAGTTTGAGGAGCGTGATTCAGGTTTGTAGTAATAATTGTTACAAATGATGAAAGATTGAATGAAAATTATTTTTTCAGAATGGAGTGGCGAAAAAATTATGTTCCTTGGCGGATCATACCACATGAAACTTCCCGAATTCATTGGGAGAAGAAAAGGTGTTGTCACCGTGAAAAATGGAGACCAATGCTGCTTTGCATGGACTGTGACATTTGCATTAATTTCCACAAACAATAAAGTGTCGGAGGTGTCATCATATCCACATTATGAGACTGTCTTGAATGTAACAGGTATGGATTTTCCAGTTAAATTACGTGATATGTAAATGTTTGTGTATTTGAATGATATTTCAGTCAATGTTTATGGTTTGGAATCTAAGATTTAAAATAAGAGAGTCAAATATGGGGTGATTGGGCCATGGCGATACTCTCTAAGAAGATATATCAATTTGTTGCTCATCACAGATGAGGTGGGAAATGGTCATTATTAGTCGATAAAAGATCTTTCAAGATTGGTGTCAAGTCAAATTTCAGGTCATGAACACAAAAAATATTTCTGTGATGGATGTTTATTGTACTTTCCGAATGACCGATTACTGTTGCGTCACCAGATTCACCATTGTAATCATGTATGTACAACAGTACCGCAAACTGATTTCAGAATCAATAAATATGGGAAAATGGTTGCCGGTAATACATTAATGTTTGGGAATTTCGAAAGACAAATGAATGTACCTTTTGTAGTATATACAGATTTTGAATCGATTCTGAAGCCTATATAAAGCACCGAACCGAATCTTGAACCCGCGTACACGAAAAGGACCTTCCAACACGAAGCTTACTCATTTGCTTATCTGATAAAATGTTCCTTTGATGATAGAATTTGTTTCATATAGAGGTGCTGATGCGGCATAGGTTTTTACGATGTGAATAGAAGAAGATTTAAGAAATATATATAATTATCATTTGAGGTATGTGAAACCGATGACTGAACAAACCCCAGAAGAGGAAAAGAAATTTCATAATACCACCACTTGTGGTATATGTGAAAAACCTTTCACAGAAGGGTATGTTAGAGTCGAGACCACTGCCATGAGAGAAAGATATCCAGCCGCGCACTCTGCCTGTAGTTTGAATTTCAGAATACCAAATTTCATCCCCATTATATGCCATAATATGAGTGGTTATGATTGCCATATGTTCATTAAAGAATTGTATGAGGATAAGAATGAGCTTGATGTTATTCTCAAAACTAAGGAAATACATTTCTCTTGCGAAACATTTGTACACACATAGCTAACAAAGTAAAGAGGAGAAAATGAAGATTTTTTTTTGAAAATGAGATTTACAGAAAGCTTCGAATTCATGTCGAGTTCATTGGAAAAGTTGGGTGCAAATTCAAGTGATAAGCAATGTGCTGAGATGTTTTCATGTTTTCCCGATAAAGAAAAATTCATTTTAATGAGGCAGAAAGCTGTTTTACCATATAGTTTTGCGGACAACATCAATAAATTGGACCATCTTAATTGACCGACAAAAAATCAGTTTTATGACAATTTGAATGAGGAACATGTATCAGAGAAAGATTATATGAGAGCCGAACGTATTTCGGAGTGTAAGAGTCTTGGAGAATATTCGGATTTATATTTGAATTCTGATGTTCTACTACTGTGTGATATATTCGAGAATGTTTGACGGATTTGTTTGGATCCAGCTCAATATTATACTGCACCTGGATTATCTTGGGATGAAATGTTGAAATATACAAATGTTGAACTTGATATCATGAATTTTTTCAAAAAAGGCATTCGTGGAGGTATTAGTCAATGTAGCGATAGGAAGCATATAGCAAATAATAAGTTTCTGCCTGATTCCGATCCCAATGAGCAATCATCATTCATTTCTCATTTGGATGCTACAAATTCATATGGACATAGTATGTCACAACCATTAGCTACATCTGATTTTATTTGGCTAACTCGAGAAGAAATCACAAATTTAGACATAATGGCTCTGACAGACAATGATCAATATGGATATGTCCTTGGAGTTGACATACATTATCCTCAAGAATTGCACGATTAATCGAAATAATAATACAATTAAACTAAATGTCGTTTAACAGCCTTCTCAAGTGAAAAGTGTTGACCATGCTGATGGAGAGTGAGTTCCTATGTGTTTTTTCTGTATTTATGGTTTGGGCAAATTGACTCATTTATAATATGACTGTGTCTTTGAATGTATCTCCATAATTTCATGTCGCCACAGTTTTCAAAAGATAATCAACAATGGTCGTTTTTGACAATTGATGTCACTATTGCTTTTCGTCCATCTATTAGGATTGTAGACTGATGAAGAAATAATTTCAAGTATTGTTTTTCTTAATATTGTATCATCTCATCCGTTTATAGAGCGGATGAAACACTTTTATTATATATAAGTGAATGGAAATTGTGGCATTGCAGACAAATTTTTAAATTGAAAAAAAAACATCCTCGACTGGGAATTGAACTATAACCGTCTGAACTTCCGAAAACACAGACTCCACTGCATTTCGAGGTTATCACTTCTTTCTAGAACTCAATGTTAGTTGTTGTGGAAAAGGATAATGAAGGTAAGATGGCCACTGATAGTACATGAGATCCCTTACCATGATAATCCATTCCCACAACAACTAACATTAAATTATTTTCATTTACTATACTAGACTGGAGATCCAAAGGTCGCAGGTACGATTCCAGGTCGATCATGTTTTTTTTTCTTGAATTTAAAAATTTTTCGGCAATGGCATCATTTTCATTTACTCATATATATATATATATATATATATATATATATATATATATATATATATATATATATATATATATATCCACAGAAACTATATTTCTCTTTGTATTCAAATTTGGTGAACTTTGTTCAGTCGTCGGAAATCAGCGCCTGATTGACTGAAGCCGTTAATCCACGGCTACGTTAGGAAAAAGGTGAAATTGATCTTGATGGCCACTGATAGTACATGAGATCCCTTACCTTCATAATCCATTCCCACAACTAACATTGAATTCAAGGAAAAAAGCTATATCTTTGGAATGCAGTAGAATATGTGTACTCGATAGCTCAGATGGTTAGAGTATGGACTAGAGATCCAAAAGTCGTAGGTTCGATTCCTGCTCGGGGATGGATTTTTCTTTGATTCAAAAATTTGGCTGCAATGCCACAATTTTCATTCACTTATAAATATACATATATATGGATATATATATATATATATATATATATATATATATATATATATATATATATATATATATATATATATATATATATATATCACAGACGCTATATTTCTCCTTTGTCAAACTAATTTGAACCAATCGAAAAAAATTGAAATTTCCAAAAAAAATAAATTTAATCCATCAACATGTGTAAATGACCAAATTAAATTTACCGTTTACTCACCTTCTTCAAATCTCTAACATAGCATAATTTTTATAATTAAACTTATAATGACATTTTCAACCACACTGCTAGTTACGATGAAGTGTACGTTTCCTTCTACCGATGGTAGATTTCTCTCTTCTCGATAGCAGATCACATTACAGAAACCTGTGAAATATTCGACCCAAATTAAATAGGTGACGCCTAGCCATCAATAAGCATTTTCTATCTTTGACAATTCATCCACTTTCGTTGTGAAACGAAATGCTTGGAAAAAATTAATAATGTGTTTTATTTGTGAATATTATTGTTTATCTTCTCTCATAATGCCAAAAAAGAAGAAAGACACATCAATATGGGGTTGAATACTGAGTTTCCTTCCCACCCACCACAAATTCAATCATAAATATTCTTTCCGCCCCTTCAAATATTGGGTAAGTCATATGAATATTAAAAAAATCCCTCCTGTTACTGAATTGGTCTTTATAGAATTAGTAATTTCGTAGAACAAAAGTAATCAAATAAACCTTGTGAAATTAGTCAATTTCTTCATATCGTCATAACTTTACTTCATATACTCGAGAAAAAACACATTTGAGTTCAATATTTTGATAGCCTGCTTTATTGTAACGTTTCTAGTAGAATCCTTCAATAACAACCTAACCTAACCAAAACCAGCCTAAACTACCCTCATAATCAGATAAATCAGATATATAACAAGATCATAACGGGAACAAAAGGCGTTAAGGAGTCACTCTATATAGGGAATCCTAATAGTGTGCAGAAACTTTACAAAAAAAAGTTGAGGATGTGACCCAAAAACTATTGAAAACTAGAATCACAATCTCTAATGGAAGTATATCCGACATAATTACCCCAATTTGCACAATAATTCATTTTGAAACTTTTCTCTCTTCAGTAATTGATAATCCAATCAAGAAACGCATGGAAACGGAGTTAATAAAAAAAAATTGTGCGAAATTGGCTCTAATTACCCCTGTTTTCAATTTCTGAATGATTCATTCTCAATGGATTTATGCCGAATGATTGATAATTGAATTGAAAAGCCGCACACTGAATTGAAGAAACCCAATTGAAATCAGCAGAGTAGGGTGTGACGAGAAACAAATAAAGCTGTCAATAAAAAGTGATGGATGACGTCAGGACTAGTCGCACTACTCTGGATTTCAATAGGTATTTTTTCAGAATAATGTGCGGTTTGGTGATTTTTTGACAAAATTATCCATTATATATGTATATATATATATATATATGTATATATATATATATATATATATAATATAGGTGTTATAAGCACATTTTGCATTGAATATTTAACATGCTCATGAAAATATATAATCTTCTTTTTCAAACGCCATTTTAATGTATAATCTATGAAACTATGATTGGTGTGGAGTTACTTTCATAATATGCAAGTTTTGGGTAACTACTTACTTTTAGAAGTGAGCAAAGACCTTTTTGAAAAAGGTGGTCAACTATTTCCGTGCTGGAGATGAAACTGAAGTGATATGCTTGAGCATAATCATGTGATCACTAGCCAATACAATAACCCTACCTAAAAACTGGCAATGAAAACATTGTGAGCCAAAAAAATTAGTGAACCTAATCGAGTGAATGAGTCCCTCATCGAATACATCAGTTTTTGTCGGTGATGAATAGTGTTACTTGTTGAATCAAGCAGTGATCTGAATTCATCTTATGTTTTATTTTGACTCGTATCTGTGATACTTATGTTATTTTGTAAATTGACATTTAATTAATTTGAATAAAAAACTTCAGAGTTTCTCATTGTTACTCTTCAAAATTTCTTCAATTTACAAAAGGTTATGGGCCCAGCTCTACGCTGAAAAGAATAGAAATAAAGTTGAAGATATTCGTGAAAGAAGAAATTCAAGAGAAAAAGTTAATTATTCCAGTCAAGAATGAATAAATTTCCCAGATTCGAAAGGTTACAAGGTAAAATACATTATCACTCATGGAAAACAATAATACTTTCATACATGGAATTGAATAATCTAGAGAAGATAGTGTCTGCCGGAGAGAAGAATCCAGCTGCCAGTCCACGTCCAAATTGTCATCTCACGGGACTATAAATTCAAACAAGAAGGTGAAGTGATCGAAATTCATCCATTTAAGAGATAACAAAATGACGTGTTCAAAAAGTCATTAGACACACCGTTTACATCAAGCCAAAGTGACGAAGGAATCGAGTTCAATTCAGCCCCATCTCAATCGGAAGTATCTGTCACGAATATTGATGAAGTGTCAGATTCCTATTCATCAGTTAGAAAAAGTTTTCGTCATCATTTTCCTCCAAAGATTACTGCAAACTAGGATTGGATGAACCAACATCATACTCTGACGCAGTTTCTTGTCCTGAATCAATAGAATGGATCGAAGCCATAGGTGAAGAATTACGATTAATGGACAAAAATTATGTTTGGGATATTGTCGAGAAACCACCAGAAGCTCGCTTGGTTGGCTGTCGGTAGATTTTCAAAAAGAAACTTCCGGAAAATGGATCATTCATAAGATACAAAGCAAGGTTAGTTGCTCAGGTTTTCAGTCAGATATCAGGGCTTGATTACGATGGAACATTCTCACCTGTGGTTCGCTACGATACAATCAGAATCCTCTTAGCGCACTGCATTCGATGGAATATGATAGCAAGACAATTTGATATCGAAACTGCATTTTGAATGGTGATATTGACTTCGATGTATATATGGAGATGCCTGAGGGGTTGAAGACTAAACCAGGGAGAGTGTGTCACTTGAAGAAAAGTATCTATGGTCTCAAACAATCTCCGAGGCAGTGGAATCAAAAGATGATTTCTGTACTGAAGGAAATAAATTTGAAACAATCTTCAATAGATCCTTTCATGTTTGTATCAGAAGACGGAGGACAAGTGGTTGCCATATATGTCGACGATTTGTTAGTTCTTGGATCTGAAATGAAGGGAGTCCAGGAAGTTGAGGATGTACCCGAAGAAAATTTCGAAGTTACTTGTTTTGGTACACCCAGACTTCTCCTTTCAATCCAAATTTCATGGTTCGAAAATCGAGTCACTTCATGTCAAGAACTGTACATTTTGAAAATACTTGACAAATACAAAATGTCAGACTGTAAACCGTCACCAACTCCAATGGATTGCGGAGCAAAACCACAAGCGGCAAGAGCAGAAGATGAAAAAACTGTTAAAACAGAGTATCAGTCTAAAATTGGTAGTCTGTTGTATTTAGCAGCGGGTACAAGACCAGATATAATGTTTGCTGTCAATGCCCTATCACAATTTAGTTCGAACCCTACAAAAGTTCATTTGAATATGGTGAATCATATATTCAGAGATTTGAAAGGATTAGCAAGGAAGACGTTGGTATACATGAAGACAGATGAAGTGGAAATTTTTATGTATACAGATGCTTCATATGCAAGTACCATTGATGACAGGAAATCTCAGAGTGGTTTCATAGGATTTTATGGCAAAGCTGCGGTTACTTGGACTTCGAAAAAACAGAAAAGTGTTGCCCTTTCATCTACAGAAGCGGAATATATTGCATTATCTCTCACCTGCAGGCAGGTGATGTGTATGTCATACTTGGTGAAAGATTTGAAAATAAAAATATGCCCTTTGTTGTTATGTGATAATCAGGCAGCAATTCACATTTCATCGAATTGTGTCATGCATCAACGGAGCAAGCATATTGATGTACATTTCCATTATGTGAAGGAGAGAATACTAGGACAAGATGTGAAATTGAGTATATTTCCACAGAAGAAAATATAGCCGATATGTTTACCAAACCTTTGGGAAAACAAAAATTCAATCACTTGCTGATATTTCTTTCTTGTTGATTTATGTAAAAAAAAACTGAATGCAGACCCTGAGGGAGAGTGTTGAATCAAGCAGTGATCTGTATTCATCTTATGTTTTATTTTGGCTCGTATCTGCGATACTTATGTTATTCTGTAAATTGACATTTAATTAATTTGAATAAAAAACTTCAGAGTTTCTCATTATTACTCTCCAAGATTTCATCAATTTACAAAAGTACTCTTTATCAGAAAATCCAACACTCTAAAGAAGAGCACTACCAGAAAGATATACTCGAGAGCAGAAGTGAGGATGATCATTATGGATGGAAATATCATAATGGACAACAATAAACTAGGAATAGAAAACGAACATTTAACAAACAAAATTAAGGATCTAGAAACGAAATCTAAGGACAATTACATTATTATTCGCCGAATGAACAGTGGAGAAGTTATAGTAGACAATATTATGAAGGGAATAAAAAAATTGGTTGATGTGAACATTGCTGAAAGTGACTTCAACAACTTTCATCCACTTGGAAAAACAATAAATCCCACAATAAAAATCAAATTCACATCAATACGTGAAGGAGCCAAAGTACTATAGTACTTGAAAACGCAAGAAACTTGAGAGGCACTAGGATCTCCATTACTAGAGACCTAACAACCAAGAAAAGACACGAGAAAAGCATCAAAGAAGAAAATTGCTATATGAGAGAAAACGGACTACACGTGGATACACAGAAGAAGAAGAAGGAAGAAACTGAAAACAAGACCACAAAAAACCAAAAGCACCTCAGGTGCGCCAATACGAGGAACACATGGAGAAACACTAAAAGAAGTTACAAAAACTCAACAAACAATCAAAAGCACACAGCAGAAAACCAACACTCCAGCAGAGTCCACTGGCAGAACTTCAGAAGAGGTTGGAGAGAAACAGAAAATGAAAACAGGCAGTCAATAGTATTCAAATAGTATTCTTATTGTATTCGTTTTTCTCATTACAGAAATTGATTGAAATCAATTAACAATTACTATATCGCATGTGATAATATACCTATAAATACCAAGAAAATATTCTTGGACGAGCTAGATTATATCAGTACAAATGAATTTGAATTTATCAATATAATCCATATGAACATTAGAAGCATAGCTGAAAATTTTGTTGAGTTAAAAGTATTTCTTGAGCAATTCACCACAAAATTCCACTGTATCATACTATCGGGAACATGGAACATTGAGAACATTGCGTTATATAATTTAGATGATTTGATATATTTCATAATCACGGCTTCATAAAACAAAATGGTGGGTCAGTTATTTATATTTAAAATTCACTCAACCATATGATTGAAATTACAAACATAGAAGAATGCAAAATATATTTACAAAAGATAATTCCCCATAACATCTTCATACAGGCCGCCCTCAACATCAAAATTAAAATTCCTGTATGGTCTTAGAATTTATTGGAGACTTTAACATAAATATAAAACTCGAAAACAAAATAAATGAAATAACCAACGAATACCTCAACCTAATGAGTGAATTTGAGTTCATATCTATGATTAACTCATATACAAGAATATGTGATAAAAGTTATGGTATATTTTAGAGAAAACTATCGATAGAAAACGGAAGGACGAATATAACTTTTCATCAATCTATCAAAAATAGCAGAATTATTAATATTTAAATATTTATCATATCCCAGGCTACCTAAAGAAACAATAACTATATAGGAAAATCATTATTATTTCTCAACGCTCCCCCAAAATAATTATTTTCTGAAATCTTGCGAAATCATTACCAACCCATTCCGCAACCTCGGGAATCTGGGACTGTCAGCCAGCTGATTTATCCCTTGAATATAAAAAACTTCCATCTGATTACCCTTATTCTCTTTGATGAAGGGAAATTTGATATCAAAATGCTTGGTTCGAGTCAGAGCTTTTCCATTGGAATTTTCTATCATCTGAACAGCACTTTGATTATCAATATAAAACTGTAGCTTGCTTTCTCGAGCTCCAACTTATAGCTTCCCCAGCATATTCATCGACATATCCACTTGTAGACTTCCCACTTTCTGTATCACCTCCGAAATCAGCATCTGTGAACACTTGTAACAATTCATTGTTTCGTAATACGATTCCACGATCTAATGTCCTTCTCAAATAACGGAAAAGCCTCTTGACTGCACACCAGTGACACATTTTTGGATTTTCCATGAATCGACTCAAATAATTTACCATGGAAGTAATATCCGGCCTGGTTAGTGTAGCGATATACAGAGTGGGCCATTGAAAACGAAACAACGGCTCTGTAGGTCGGCAGAACCGAATTATATCAAAACGCTCGGACACGTCAACTACATTTTCGAGGGGAACATCGTTCGCGATGAAATTCACCCGAAATACATTCCATCCCTCGGAGCTGCGACCGCCACCCCTAAATTTTCAAATGGCAACATATGGCAAGTGATACCTCATTCGAGAAATATTTTCCTTCTCAATATCAAACAACAAAATAAATTAATTCTATCGATTCGTTTTCGAGATATAGGAACTTGAAGTTGGGAAATCACTTTTTATTCACTTAATCAATAAAAACAATATCTGATAGATCAACTGTTGCAATAATTATTATTGTCAATGAACTGAATGTTCAAACTGTCTACCACTCATTTCTATACAATAGTACAAGTTCTGTGCAAAACGAGACCTCAGATTTCGTAGCATTTCCGGCGTTATTCGACGGCATTCTTCAAAAATTCTCCTTCGTAAATCTTCCAGAGATTTTGGTTCGGTTGCAATGATTTCGTTTTTCAAGTGACCCCACAGGAAAAAGTTGAGTGGGGTTAAATCTGGAGATCTAGCTGGCCACTCTATAGAGCCTCTTCTTTCAATCCAACTTCCAGGAAACATTCCATCCAAAAATGCCCTAACAGGCTGTGCATAATGTGAAGGTGTCCCGTCTTGTTGAAATATCAAGTGGTCTTCATGATAACGATCGTCATTTTCAATGATGTCTACTAATTGTGTGTGTGTGGAACAAATTCATTCAATAATTCCAAATAAGTTTCTCCTGTCAGGTTACCGTCGAAGACGGTCCCCAAAAATACCGGCCCAGACATTGAACTTTTGAGGAGTTTGATTATGGACTTCGTGGAAAACATGTGGATTGGCATCTGACCAATAACGACAATTATGACGATTCAAAAAGAATGTAGACTCATCATAAAAGCAGATGTTGAAAAGGAAACTCTCATCAGCATCCATTCTCGTAGTCATAATATCACAAAATTCCTGTCGCCTATCAAAATCATCTTCATTCAATTGGTGTACCAGATGTATTTTGTAGGGTTCGAATTTATGATGTTTTAGGATTCGGCGGATACTGGTTCTACTGATATTGGTAACACTAGTCAATTTCCTTGTGCTCAATGTTGGGTCTTCATGAACTTGTCCTGAAAGTGCAACTTTCTCAACGGAAATTCACGTTCTGGGTCTCGTTTCTTGTTGGCTACTAATCCAGTTTGACGAAATTTTTGCACTATTTCTAGAACGTATTCTCTAGCAACAAGTTTATCTTGATGCGTTTCATTGAACAAATTATCTGTAAGGTTACCGCACCAGTCATTCTCAGAAAAAGTTGTCATTATTTCAAATCTTTCCGCGATCGTATACACCATTATTGCGGAAAGATACTCAGCAGCTTTAGTCAAGTAATTCACTCTATTGTCGTTTAATCAAAGATCAGTTTGACACTGATATACGTCCACAATTGCAATTTGGCGAAAAACATTATCTCATACATGTTTTTGTTGTACTCGCATTTGAGTCGAATTCGAGTACACGTCTTCTTATCGATTCTTAAAAATACTAAGTTTTTTCAGATCAAGTAAATGAGGATGAAATAAAAATTTTAAACTGAATTGCATGTTATTTGTTGGTAAACAGTTAGATAATTCAATTCCTTGAGAATGATAATTATCTTTAAACAGTTGCATTGTTAGATGTTATTTTCATTGATTGAGTGAATGAAAAGTGATCTTCCAACTTCAAGTTCCTATATCTCGAAAACGAATCAATAGAATTAATTTATTTTTGTTGTTTGATATTGAGAAGGAAAATACCTTTCAAATGAGGTATCACTCGTTATATGTTGCCATTTAAAAATTTAGGGGTGGCGGTCACAACTCCAAGGGACGGAATGTATTTCGGGAGAATTCCATCGCGAACGATGTTCCCCTCGGAAATGTAGTTGACGTGTCCGAGCGTTTTTATATGATTCGGTTCTGCCGACCTACAGAGCTGCTGTATCGTTTTCAATGGCCCACTCTGTATAATAAACAACCACTAGCTTGTCTATAGGGTTTGTCGATCTCTTTCAATGAATTTTTTTCATCGACGTTCACAACTCCGGGAGTTGTAACAGGATTTGAATTTGACATATAGAAATTCTCTAACATTTTTCTAATATATGCTTCCCGATTAATGAACACCAATCTGTCTTCTTCAACAATATTTATCACGAAATACGAGTCAGCTGAACCATGAATAATTTCGAAAACTTCATTGAAGTCGTTCAACAATTTTGACATATCACCAACAACCAAACTATCGTCAACATATAGGGTGATCAATATTTCAGTAGGTGCACTCCTTATAAATACACATGGATCGGATTCACAGAAAGGCGTATTGCACAGTCTTATATCTACGAATTGTCTATAGAGACAGTTCTCTGAAAACCTTTTTGGTTTGCGGTAAATCCAAAGTATCTCCTCTAAAGAGAATCAGTCTACCTCGCCTCGAATTATGTGCGGCCACATTACTAGCGAAACTCATGTAATGTAATGAATACTATTGAAAATAAACCACCCAGTTTTCACTATCACAAAACTTCTGGCTATTTTCGTCCAAAAGAGTAATTCGAAAGGTTTTGCATAAAATCCAACCTATTGCATTCCAACCCCCGATGGGCAATTCACCAAAGTTTCGGGTAACGCAAACGGAAGCTTTTTCGATAGTAGGTGTTAACTTTTGTGGCCCTTTTTCCATAACCATGAGTAGATCACGTGATTCTAGAACTGTTAAATCATACGTTTGCTTATCCATTCGTGTCGCTACGTAGAATTAGACTCTGATCTATTTACAGAAGCCTTCTCAGCTGCATTGCGCAGATTCATAGCTAGAAGGGACAGATGCACAACCATCATTTCTGACAATGGGACCAATTTCGTAGGGGCAGGCAAATATTTACAAAAACTTTTTGTTCGCGCTATTAAACAAGAATCGATTACTTGGAAATATAATTGCGCTAGCAATCCCCATATTGGGAAGCTAATATCAAATCGCTGAAGTCACATTTGTATAGAGTGATAGGCAGTCCACTGTTAACATATGAAAAGTTCAATACTGTTCTGATTCAGGCTGAAGCAGTTTTGAACTCTCAACCTCTATGTCTCATGAGTACGGATCCGAACGATTTGTCTGTATTAACCCCCGGTCACTTTTTGAGTCTAGAGCCTTTAACGACTATTCCGGACCAGATATCAACTGTTGCAAAGAATCCATCGCGATTTGTGGAATCGGTGGAATCGATGGCATACTCTGCAGCAAAGAAACAAATGGACGAATACAGCTCAACCCGTTTCGATAGGAACTATGGTTCTTATGAGGGGCGACAACACCAATCCCCTAGAGTGGGTACTTGGTAGGAGTGTTGAACTGATTTTTGAGACAGACAATATTGCCAGAGTGGCAGTAGTTAATACAACTAAGGGCATCATTAAGCGAGACTTAGTAAAACTATGTCCATTACCCAATTGTTGATTATTCTGAATATGCCCCCGGCATCTTCAGGCGGGTGGGAATGTTTCGTTTCCACTTCTGATTATTACTTTTTTTCTCTCTTGTGTTTATATACTCATTACTTGTTCATTCTATTTTTCCTTCATACATATACTGATTGGTATTCAGGAATCGTTTCGCGGATTATTTTACTTTTGTTTATGATTATTTGTTCATAAGACAATCCTTAGCAATCCTTGCTCAATCAAAAGTACCTAACTCCTATCAAATTACTATTCCACATCCTACCCTCGTATCTTGCTTCGATAGCAACGATATTGATGAACGGATCGAGAGTGCCGCCTGAGCCGAGAACCTAGGGCACAAAAAGGAAAATAGACATTTCGGCAATTGGTGTTACTATACATACACGTGCTATTAATTAGCGAAATGATCTTTACGACAAAGTGCGATCGTGAGTGACCTTTCACACAAAACGAAGCTGCTCCTACTTTCCATTCCCTACTCTACAAGCTTTGGTAAGTCATTTTCATACCCCTTTCTTTAAACATTGATTTTCATCTTTACATTCACATGATTCTCGTATCAGAAATAATTGAGTGGAAATATTTACAGGATGAAGATGAATTTTACAGTCCTGTCTTAATACAATATTTTGTTGTATGAACGGTATTTTCACAATATGTATCAATCAATATAGTAAGGAATAAAAAAGAATGAAATGTTCTAGTCATAGAAAAAATTGCCAATTCCACGTTACCCATCATCCCATTAAATGAGTTCATCAACCAAATGTTGAAGACGGTATAAATAACAAATTAATGATTTTTATAAATCATCTTTCTGATCTACAAGTCACTGATGTAGTAAATATAGTATGTAGTCGATGAATGTTTCACTTTGATGCATTTTAAAATGTTTTTCCATAATCTATATTTTTTCCAAAACTAACTTATCCTCTTATCCCTTCACTTGTAATCAATGTGGACATGTGATGATGATATATTTTTATTCTGAATATCATTGAATATATTGAGGGAGATCCAGTTCATTCCATACTGCTTCTGATCAGACATCCAGTAGCATATAATCAAGGATGCCTCCAATATCACAATGAATACATACATATTCCATAGAAAACTCTTCTCGAAATAACCCCGATCAATACAAGAATAGATTTAATGGGATAATTTGTCCAATCTGCTCCTCCATGTGTATTTCAAATCCCAAATTCATGGCTATAGAGATCATTAGAATCGAGTGCTGCAACCTCATAGAGTGCTCAATCACATTGGGTGAGGTTTTGAATGGGGAGACTCATATTACTTTCAATCAGTATGATTTTGTTAAGATCTCATTTGGCTCATGGTTCAGTACATTCATAATACATTCTCTTTTTATAATTATATTCGTTGTAACACATTCACGAGCCTTCATTAATGTAGAAAATATATTCCCATAAGGTTTTCATTGATAGATAGGGAAAAATCAGAGAGCTGTGTAAAATAATATTTTTACCAAAGTGATGATACCGAATCTCCCCCTCCACAATAATCATATGATTCTCATGAACAATGATCTCCACTGTACAAAATGTACATTTCGGTGTAAGTCATTCAGTAAATTCATAATATTCACAATTTGCAGGTACCTCATGGGGTTTGAATATGAAATTCGTATATGATGTGAGATTCAAGTGAAATATGTATATCGATATTTCGGTAAAATTACTTCTCATGGAAAATATATTGATATTTGGACAATGGTTTCCTTTCCACATCATCATTGATTATGGAACATGTTTTTCGAATGAAAATTAGCATGCCTGTACTCACCTTGCATACGTCGCCAATACCGAATTATAATTCTCTTTTTCTATGTTTTACGTCTGTGAATTGCATACCCACCGCATATATATATATCCATTATTGTTCACGTAAACGATATTATTTGAAACACATGAGACATTGTTTGAGACTTTGTGTTAATTTTCAAATACTGAAATAACCAACTCACAATCTCTTGTGCTGAACTATTTATATTCGTCATTCTCTCCTACGTAGAGGCAGGTATACAAACAACCTGTTTACATTTCGTGAAGAGTAATTGTATGACTCGACTTGGCAATACCATGGTTATTTTCAGTGTTGTTGTTGTACCTGCACCATTCTGACTGTCTATATGGGACCTGTTTTGAGTTCAAGGTTTCATCTCAAGATAATCTGCATCTCTCTTCTTAGTATATTATTTTTTGTCTAGAGTATCCGCTCTCCTCAACATATTATTTTCTCTGTCTGGAGTATCCACTCAATTAGTATGCATACATAATTCTTCGTAATGGAACTCAGATATCAATGAGCGGGTATTAACTTTCATTAATTTTTCTTGTATAACCATTCAATAACATTGAATCTCGTGATTGCTTTTATCTCCGATAATAATTCTTGCTTGCAACATGATATCTGTGTTCAAGGCTTGTCGTACTTATATCGAATATTTTTCACTGAATTGTTAGAAATTTTAGGATAATTTTATACTTTCTACTTGTAAATGTATTCTGATACTCCATTATTGACTGGAAGATGGATATTTGGGAATATTCACCAACAACAACCTTCTTTCATTTACGAATTACACATATTCCAAAACAGTGTGGACTCATAATTATTTTTGGTTTCTAGTATTACTTCCGGAAAATTATTCTATTTTACAATTGGTTGTCACAGAATAAGCTTTGGTGAATTGAAATTTCTGAACGGTGCACAGGATGGATTCCAGAACTCTCATCTATTGAGGAGTAACCGTAAGTTGACTCTGGAAAACCGGTTATGGATTAGGACAGAAAGTTATATAAGTTGAATTGAAATTACTGTGACCGGTTGGTGGACAGGAGAGATTTCAGAAATCTCATCTATTGAGGAATTACCGGTCTGGAAAACCGGTTAAACCGGCTTCATTTCCAGTGATTTCAATGCATGGGGAAGGATGAAATCGTAAGAGAGATTCACAACCACAAATTAACTTTTTGATTTATTTAGAGGGAATCTTTTATCACTAAACACTACATTTTCATTCAAAGACTGTACACTTGATACATCGAATGTAAAACCTATTTGATTCATTTGATCATTTACTGTTCGTTCTGCAATATTACACTCAATATATAATCATAGAAATGGTTTGGAAG
This sequence comes from Gonioctena quinquepunctata, assembly GCA_018342105.1. Lineage (NCBI taxonomy): Eukaryota > Metazoa > Arthropoda > Insecta > Coleoptera > Chrysomelidae > Gonioctena > Gonioctena quinquepunctata. The sequence continues at coordinate 80,355 of JAFIRS010001399.1, forward strand.
TTGAAGAAGAAGGAGAGGGGTTAACCGGTTATCTCGAAAAAGGGTTAACTGGTTATTCAACCCTGACCGGTCATTGACCCAATCATTCAACCTTCTTTGTTGCTTCAGTCGACCGGTCATTGACCTTGGAAAATCGGTTATACCGGTTAATCATCTTTCAGCACCTTGACCGGTCATTGACCCTGGAAGGATTATAGAACTGTCATTATTATAAAAATGACGCAAAAAAAATTCTCAGCAATTTTCGGCCTTACGAACACATCAGGGATACCTCACTTTGGAGTTCTAGATAGCCGCCATATTGAAGTTTCGTAATGTAAGTTTATTTTGATGTTTTACTTCTTTCAAAAATCTTTTTTCGTATGGCGAAAGGGCATTTTGAGTTTTTTTAAGTGGGTTTTTTGTCTCAAACATTCTCATATATCGAGGGTGTGGACTTCAACTTTTTTTCCGAAGGGGTGATATTTTCCACGTTTTATGTTTCTATTCAAAAATTTCAAGGGATTGTTTATTAGTTTATGTAGCCGAGTTGGAAGCCAAATCAGTTTATCTGTCAAGGAGGGTTTTCGAAGTGTTACAGCCAAAAATCGACGAGTTCAAGCCTCAAGACTATTCAATAATCGTGAAGCCATCCTCGACGAAGGCACCAGCTTCGAATTCATCCTTAACTTAGTCCATCCATCCATCCATCATCAATATTATCCTGCTCCAAACGAACACCCATAAATGAAATGTTGAATACGCTTGACTGGTTACCAGTAGAATAAATGTTACTATATCAAACATTCATCATCTTTAAAATAAGAACAGGTAGTGCTCCATCATATCTGAGGGAAAAAATATCTTTCGTATCAGAACACCACAATTGCAACATCCGAAATAGAAATAATTTATTCATTCCAAATGTGAAAACAAAAAAATCGCAAAATTCAGTTTTTTTCAGAGGACTAAATAAGTTTAATGAACTTTCTGAGGACATAAAAAATTCACCCTCTCTTGCTGTATTCAAAATTAAATTGAAGAGACTTCTGTTGAGTGAATGCAAACCTCGATGATTGATACCTATTATTAACTTTCATTTATGTGTGTGTATATGTATGTATATATAATGTTGTGCTAATTACTATCTGTTTGTTATCGATGTATTTCTATGTAACTATATTTTTATTCTACTTATTTTATTTATTGAGTGTACTTATATATTAGTCTTGGGCTAAATAAAGGATTCATATATCATCAAAACTAAGACCATCCACCACCACGACGACGCCGGCAAGAACTGGGACGGCTGTATTCGATTTCATCAAATCAAGGTGAGAGAAAGAAATATATCTGTATTTTGATAGTAAAAAGCATCCATTTTTTTATTTTTTGTGTGTGATCTATATCGATTTTCCAAAATAACCATGAATTCTGAGCAAATTGCTGCTATCAGCGATGAAATGATTGTTGAATACAGGGAGGCTCAAAAACTTCGCGAACAAAAATCCAGCCCAATGGAACGCGAAACTTGGCTAAAACATTCAACAAACAGCATTAGGCTTTGTACAGCGAGCATCAAAATTTCTGCCAACAGTTCCATTGGAATATTGAGAAAATTGGAAACAAATTTGGGACATTTGAAAATTTGTAGAAATGTCATTGAAAATTTGGGGTTGGGGGGTCAGGGGTTGGCTGCTAGAAAAAATCTGAAAAGCCGAGTCATTTGGAAAGATTTGAAATCGACGTTCCGGGGACGTGTTCGTACAGGGGTAATCATAAATTTGGCCCATAAAGATACCAATCAATTTTTCAAAAACGCGGGAAATTCATCAAAATGGGCTTGGACGAAGAAAAATTTTAATTGAAATATGACAACACTAAAAACCAAGTCATTGATAGGGGAGCAGATTCACAGGGGTGGTTCGAGGAATATGTTGTAGATAAATTGGGCAATGAATTGGAGGAATTTTGCAGAAAAGAAAGCGGGTGGGCATTACAAAAATCGTGAATCTTGAAGTTAATGTCAATCAATTAGATTTGGACATAGGAGGTTCATCTTCCATCGAACTTACACAATCTAAAGCTTAAAATCAACGGTATGCCGGTGAACGTTTATGATGTATTTGATTGAATCATCAGCGAATGAAGATGACGATGACGGACATGAATTTTTCATAACTGTACTGACGAGACTCAAAAAAGTAAAATTGGCTCGACATGTCAACCCTTCTAATGATTCAAAATAGATATTCAGTAGAATTTCATTTTTGCTGGATAAAAAATTATCCCCATTGGTTTGCTCACAAATCATTAAAGATAGATGTTCAAATTATTGTCGAAGCCAGGTAAAATTAGACAGTTATACCATTGACTGCCAAAAGGCTAATCATTACAGAATTTCTTTTCCGAAATATGGTCATGTAGAGTTCAAAGATATATACTGATTTTGAGTCGATTTTAGAACTGGTCACTGATGATGAAACCAACTCCAAAACATCAAAATACCAAAAACATATTCCCTATAGCGCAGGCTTATATTTCAAATGCAATTATGACAATCGCGAAGTCTGTCGAAGGTAAAATTCAGGAAATCGTCCCTATGTCTTTCAATCCCATTCGTACGGATTCAACTTGTCATATTTGTGAAAAACCTTTCCAGAAAAATCAAAGGATTGTAGCCGACCATAACCATTTTACGGAAGAATTCAGAGGATGGGCACATCAAAACTCATGTAACTTAAACTATAAAAAATCCTTTGGGCTTCCCATTGTGTCCCATTATCTTAGCGGCTATGATAGCCATTTCATTATTCGATATATCGCGAAACGAGGCAGGGTGAGTCTTCTTCCGATAAACAAGGAAAAATACATTTCTTTTACACGATACGACGAACAGACAGACATTAAATTCCGTTTCATCGATTCTTTTAGATTCAAGGGCGCAAGCCTGGACCAGTTGGTGCGCACGCTCAGAGTGGAAGATCTCTGGAATACGAAGAGCGCATTTTTTCAAAATTCAAACAATGAACAATTTCCACTAATCACGCGCAAAGGGGTATACTCCTACGACTTCGTGGATTCCATGAAGAAATTAAAGATGACAGCGTTACCAGATTCCGGCAAATTCCACAATCAGCTGAACGATTGCGACATCTCCGAGCATAAATACCAACATGCCCAGAAGGTTCGATTCGGCAACACTGGGCGAATACTCTGACTTATACATGAAAAGTGACATCATTCTGTTATGCGACGTTTTTGAGAATTTCCGGCAATTGGGTCACGCCACTTATGGAATCGTTTCCGCTTAGTACTATATCTTGCCTGGCTATTCGTGGTCATGCATGTTGAAGTACACAAAGTGAAAGTTGGAAATTATCAAGGATGTCGACATGCTTTTATTCGTTGAAAAAGGGTTTCGCAGAGGTATAAGTCAGTGTTGTAACCGATTATCTTAAGCAAATAATAAATATATGGGGAAGACCCTCCACATATTTTTTATACTTGAACGTGAATAGTCTCTATGAATGGGCCATGATGGAGTATTTGCCATCTGGAGGGTTCAAATGAATCTAAAATTCCGGAAGTTTGAACGTTCTGGAGGTGCCGGCTACTTCGTATATCGCCTACAACCTCGAAGTCGATTGGAATACCCTGAAGGAATATACGACAATTACAAAGATTTTTCACTTTGTGCAGAACATCGAACTCCCCCAGGTTCAAAATTACTAAAATTGATGACCACCTTGTACAACACGGAAAACTATGTCGTACACTATCGAAATTCAAAACAAGCCTTGGAAAACGGCCTTATTCACAGAAAAATTCACAGGGTGCTGCGGTTCAAACAGTGGGCATGGCTACAGCCCAACATTGAATTAAACATAAAATTACGCACCCAAGCAACAACCACTTTCGAAAAAAATAACTACAAATTGGCTATAAACAGTTATTTCGAACGATAGAAAATATTTGGAAGCACAGAGTGGTGAAAATGGTCAATAGATGGAAGGGCATATATGGGGCAAAAAATCTAATAAGAAGCCCGTAATTCCACAATTGAACCATTCTCGAGAAAAACCTAATGGCTATCGAAATGAACAAATCTGAACCGCTATTTAATAAACCCTTCTATATCGGTATGGCTATTCTAGATATTTCCAAAATTTGCTTTCACGATTTCCATTATAAATTCATGTTGAGGAAGTACAAGACCAATCAGTGTGAGTTGATGTATATACGGATTCTCTCATAAACGAAATCAAATGCGATGATGTCTATACCAAATTATTTGTGGAAAACTTGGGAAAATTTGATACGAGCGACTACCCATACCAAAACTCGTACGGTATTCAGCAGATAAACAAAAAATCCCGGGGTTGATGAAAGATGAAGCGAACGGATGCATCATGACTGGAAAAATGGGTTGAAAATCCAAAGGAGTCCGATACAATGTGGTTGAAAATAAAATGTTCTTCGATGATTATGTCGATTGTCTCAGGAAACAAAAATAATAATCGGCTAGTCAACGATGCATCCGCTCGTATGACCATAAGGTTTTTAGTATTGAGCAAAGTAAAATATCCATTTGATGACAAACGCACCCTCATCATCGGATCGGACGATACGCTTTCATGGGGCCATTATAGCATCATGAATGAATAGCCAACCACCACCAACTAACTTGTATTTGAAAAAAAATTTTTTCCCGACTTTTCCATTTATTATGCCAGCGTGATAACCCAAAGAAGAATGCTTTTTTTTTCTCTATCACTTTTTTTTTCTCTCTCACATAATCATTGTATTATATATCGAATATATTCAGCCAATATATTACTACCATATCCAGACAAATATGTAAGTATATAATCTATTGTTCATACTCAAAATAAAAATAGGTATCAATAAAATAAGTGTATATCGACTTTGATTTTCATTTATTAAACAGAAACACTTCGAATGAAATTTCGGCAGCTCTGTGTCATCACTTCATTCGTTGTTTTTCTGAATTAGGGAGGGACCAGTCGAAAAACGATGACGTTATCCAATCTCAAACAAAGTTCAGACCTAACCTCACTTCGGAGGAAAACATTACCTCTATAAAAACGATGTCTTACTATCGAACATCAGCATTCTTCGTGTGTCTGACATAACCTCACTTTTAGAGGAAACATAACCTCAAAACTGAAATGAGGTGGGGGATTCTAACCCAACTTTTTTCGAACATAACCTCAAAGGTGTGTGGGGTGAGACAATGAATAAAATACACAAGTTAATTTTCACATTCTCTATATTTAAATAATCTCTGAGATACAACATATTCCAAATAGTATTGAATTGGGGCTCTGCACATAGCACAATTGTCCAATTTCATCGAGCATTCCGCACAGCGGGCCAAGTGTTTGCATGGCATGGAAATCACGTTCATGTCCTCTTTCAAACATACTTTGCACGACATTGACTACGATGATGAGGATGGTGATTTCTCTCCGTAGACGCTGGTGCTGTTGGTAGGTGTGTTCGTTGTTACCTCATCTCTAACCTCACTTTCGGGCAAAACATAACCTTTATAAAAACGATGACATAATTCAGTCTCACTCTCGAACATCAGCGTTCTTCGTGTGTGTGACATAACCTCACTTCTAGAGGAAACATAACCCAAAAATTTGAATGGGGTGGGAGAATTCTATCCTTACTTTTTTCAAAAATAACCTCGGAGGTGTGTGGGGGAGACAATGAATAGAATACACAAGTTAATTTTCACATTCTCTATATTTCAATCATCTCTAAGATACAAGAACTCTCGAATAGTATTGGATTGGGGCTCTGCACACAGCACAATTGTCCAATTTCATCGAGCATTCCGCACAGCAGGCCAAGTGTTTGCATGGCATGAAAACAACGTTCATGTTTTTTCCAAACATACTTTGCACGACATTGACGACGATGATGAGAATGGTGATTTCTCTCCGTTGACGCTGCTGCTGTTGGTAGGTGTTCGTTGTTACCTCATCTCTAACCTCACTTTGGGGGAAAACATAAACTCTATGAAAACGATGTCATCATCCAGTCTCACTCTCGAACATCAGCGTTCTTTGTGTGTGTGACATACTCTCACTTTTGGAGGAAACATAACCTCAAAATTTAAATGAGGTGGAAGAATTCTTTCCATACTCTTTTCAGAGGAAACAACTTTTATGTCCTTTTCCAAACAAACTTTGCACGACATTGACGACGATGATGAATATGGTGATTTCTATTCGTGGACGCTGCTGCTGTTGTTAGGTGTGTTTGTTGTCACCTTGTCTCTGGGTGGAAGGCAGTCAATGAGCCGTATACGTCTCCTTTCAGTGGTAGCATCTTCTTCGTTGTAGAACTCACGATGTGGACTCCATCTGAAGTGATCGAGTTGACATTTCGGATACAAAACAATGTATAAATAAACCCAGCTCTGACCAATTTCTCTTTTGGATACGAGTGATGCCAATTTTGAAATGTCGCTAATCTGTCTGCATAAACATCCATATCACTCGAAAATCAAGCTTCGAATGACGGAGCAGCTCCACTCAAACACCTAACTGTCATACTGTTGACAGCTGACAGCCATCTCATGTGTGTGTGTTACATCACAGTCTATGACGTGTAACGTTGCGTGACAGTGCTGCCATCTATATGACATTTGACAGTTCTGAATTTCTATGTTTTTACATTTGACATTTCCGCCGTGACGTCAACCTCTGTCAACTCTCTGTGTATGAGTTCTATGTGACGTCACAGCCACTTTGATTTCTATTGATTGAAAAATGACTGTCATTTTGATTTTTTTTCAAACTTTACTTTTTTTTCCAATGGGAACCCAACCTCACCTGAAAGAGAGAGAGAGAGAGAGAGAGAGAGAGAGGAGAAAGGCAGAAAAAATATAAAAAAACTGAAATATAAAAAGATAGAAACATTGAAATATACATACATTTATTCAAGACATAAATCATTCACATTTTTCATTCTGTGATAGAAAAGGTATTCTTTCAATGCATTAGCCAACATACTGTCTGGTGAAAGTTTACATAGTTTTTGGGAAAGTTCCAATTTCCCGGAACATTCTTGCGGTTGATTGAAGAAAAATGTATTTATAACCTCAATTATATTATGATAATGAGCACAACCATTTATATTTTCTAACATGATCGGATATCAAGCTTCGGTGGACTCGTACCAGCTGTTCGGCTTCGTCTTGGTCGAAAATGAAGTTCACTCCGTGTTTTCCTACTCGAACCTATTTGCAATCTTTCCAAACTATTCGCGTAACTTTGCAATAGTCTCCATACGAGTATTCCACATCGTCGTTTTGATCGGGAGTATATCGGGGTGGGGGGCTCCAGAAGAAGTCGTCCAACAGCGTTGCCAATTGTGAACAAGCTCCATTCGTAGGTGCTGAACGATATATTCGTGGACTGGTACAACGGTACGGCGGCACCAAAAGTTATCGCAGGTGACAATCCAATTCTCAGCACATAGCCAGTCATGGGAAAGGAGGTTTCCAATAGAAAGTGGTCCTCCAATTTGTCTGCCATCTCTCCAACATATCATCGAGCTGCTGATTATAATTTTCAGGTGATAGCAATAGAATGGGGCTGGCGTACATGATGGTTGACATATCGCTCGTGCAATAACCGCTGTCTTGACTCATGGTGACCACGATGACGACTGCTGACTGACGCCGTCTCGTTGCCGCCAAATGTATGAATATTGTTTGCCCCACCACTACCACCCACGCCAGACATGTCACAGCTTGTCGCCGCCGCCGCTGCTAACCTATTGCATCATCCTCTATACAACGGTTGTGTGTGCTATCGAGTTATTTTACGAACATTTTCTTTCCTCGCCTTCTCAATACTATTTTCACGAGACAGATGTCGTGATTCGCTGTGTTTTGTAATTCTTGTTCGTAAAAGGCACCCTTAATAATTTTTTGAAAGAATGTTCACGTTTTCGCCGCTGTAACTCGAATTTAGTCTTCTTCAAATTTGTATCAGACATTTTTGTCGTAAAATTAATTGTTAAGGAATGAATTTGGAAAAAACTATTTTTTGTACCTTTAATCTAAGATGACGGACCACGCCACCCGACCGTCAAAAACTTCGATTTTTCAACGGGGCCCGAAGCTTGATAACATATATCAAAATTATTTCTACCCCACCTTTTGTGGGCCAAAAACCCCCACATACTGGACTATGAGCTTTAGATTGATATGACATACTAGGTATGAATTTGTAATAGTTCATCTCCCGAAAAAACAGTTCCTTCTTTGCAAGAGCTGAATATAACAGTTCTGTATTGTTTGAAAATCACAACAATAATTACACAGTCAAATTGAATATCTCTAGTATTCCAGCATTTTCCAGCAGAATGTCGCCTTAATTTACCATACTATCTCTTACCATTTACGAGATCCTCATACATTCAATTTCGTGTTTTCCGGCAGTATGTCTATCCATTTGTATGTACTGTTCAAACTAAAGTATTTGTACAATTGGGACTTTAACGTTCTGATTACGCGCTCAGCTATGGCGACTTCCATCACCGTGAACGTATTATAGTGATTGATTTTGCGTTCTTCCAATGAACTTTGAAATTTGGCATTGAAAAATTCCGTACTTTGATCGGATTGTAGATTTTTCGGAAACCGTTTCTACTATCTCTTACCATTTACGAGATCCTCATACAAGGCATTCAATTTCGTGTTTTCCGGCAGTATGTCTATCCATTTGTATGTACCGTTCAAACTAAAGTATTTGTACAATTGGGACTTTAACGTTCTGATTACGCGCTCAGCTATGGCGACTTCCATCACCGTGAACGTATTATAGTGATTGATTTTGCATTCTTCCAATGAACTTTGAAATTTGGCATTGAAAAATTCCGTACTTTGATCGGATTGTAGATTTTTCGGAAACCGTTTCGTATGATTCAATATATCATTGAGAGTGTTGGTTATTTCCTCACCCGTTTTGTATTTAAGCGGACGAGTCCACAAAAATTTGGGAAGACAGTCGATGACGGCTATGATCATTTTAAAATCCTCATTTTGTGAGGACAACATTCTCATTCTGGCCAAGGCCATTTGCCATAGATCGTCCAAGCCTTTAATTACCATAGCTCGTCGAATATATTTTTTTAGCTGTTTAATGGAGTTCTGCAACGACTTGAGCTTTCGACATTTTCAACCCTCCAAAAGATGCATCTGATCCGAATCGAGTTGATGTTGTTTTTGCAACGCATTCATATTGTAATGTAATCACACTATTTGAGTAATAATGAATCTTTGACTTCAAAGAAATGTTCAAAGTTGAAAAGCTATTTATTTATTAAACAAAATTCATACATCATGACAACATCTTTCTTTGACAAAAGCATTCTAAATACATGTACAGAGTATTCATATTGAGAATAACCCAACATACATCACACCTTCACCATTAAGATTTGTTCATTTTTTTTATACATTCAATCTATCAGGTGCTCTGATCTGTCTGCGGGGTCTTTCTCTAACATAATTATCTACATTCTCCCCACTTGGCATTCTACTTTCAGGAGCAGGGTTATTATTGATATTTAGGAAATTTGGATCATTTTCTTCCCACTTTTATTATTTGATTGGCATGTCTTCGCCACTCTAATTTCGATCATCCAATGGCGAACAGATATAATTTTCTCTTCCCAACTTCCTTAATATAATGGCTTTCGTCCAAGTTGATTTATTCGAATTTCTATAATTTTTGACATAAATTATTTCCCCTTCTTCGAAGCATACATTTCTATTTCCGTTATGGAATTTGATTTGATTTTGTGTAGCTTTTTCCCTACCTGAACGAGTCAAAAAATCGAGGCGAGTTTTAACGTTAAATTTGAACATTAATTCCGATGGTTTTTTACCGGTTACACAGTGCGGGGTGTTGCGATACGAAAATAAATATTTACTTATCATAGTAGATAAACTATCGTTTTTATTTTTTATATCCGCCAATAATCTATTAATAGAATTTTTAAATGATTTTACACCATTATCTGCTGCTCCGTTTGTTGCAGGGTGATATGGTGGTGATTTTATATGTGAAATACCATTATTCCTACAAAAATTTTCAAATTCTGCTGAAACAAGAGATGGACCGTTATCTGAAATTATCGTGTTTGGTAAACCAAATCTTGCAAAACAATCCCTCAATTTTTCAATTGTACTACTTGAATCAATCTTCGATAGTTCATAAATTTCTGGCCATTTTGAGAACGAATCAATTATTATTAAGAAAGTTTTTTTTTTAAAAGGGCCCAAAAACTCAATATGAAATCTATCAAATACATTTTTACTCTCGCTGAATTTGATCAAAGGTACTTTGTTGGGTGTTTTTGAATTGATCATGCAAGAATTGCAATTTCTAACATATTGTTCAATTTCACTGTCTAAATTAGGCCACCAAAAATATTGTCGTGCTAAAGTTTTCATTTTTACCATACCATTATGTGCTCCATGTATCTCATCCAATAGTTGTTTTCTGAATTTACTTGGTATTAAAACTCTGTACCCCCACATCAACAAACCCTGATCTATACTAATTTCAGAAGCCCTTCGTGAATAAGGCATCAGTTGTTCATCTGTGACATTATTTGGCCAGCCATCCCTACTATATAGATACACTTCACTTAAAATTGAATCAACTCTGGTTTCCTTTTTTATGTGATCAGAGTCTATAGGAATTTGGTCCTCGATTAAAAAGTTGAAATAATCCAATTCCGTTTCATTCATATTGCTATTTCCTAACGGAAATCTTGATAACCCGTCTGCAACACTATTTTCTGTACCTTTTATGTATTCAAATATATAATCGAATCCACTCAGAAAAAGAGCCCATCTTTGCAATCTTCCTGCTGCCATTTGGAGTATACCTTTCGTTTCCCCAAAAAGGGCTAACAGAGGGCGATGGTCTGAACAAAACGTGAATTTGTGTCCCATCAAATATTGATAGAATTTGCGAACCCCTCAATAAATTGCCAGGGCCTCTTTATGTATAACTGAATAATTCATTTCCGATTCGTTCAACAAACGTGAAGCGAAACTTATGGGTCTTTCAATCCCCCCAGGAAAAACATGTAATAATACCGAACCAATACCTACTTTTTAGGCATCACATACTAATTTGATTGGTAAATTGGGGTCGAAATGAATCAATATTTGTTCCGAACATATAACTGATTTTGCTTTTGAAAATGATTTCATACATTCCTTTGACCATTCAAATGTGGTGTTTCCCCGTAATAATGTATATAGTGGCTCTAATATTTCAGATAAATTTGGAACGAATTTTCCATAATATGTTACCATTCCTATGAAAGATTTTACTTCTGTAACATTAGTAGGTCTTGGCACTTCTATTATTGCCTTGATTTTTTCAGGATCTTTATGTAAACCATTTTTATCTATAAAATGCCCTAAATATTTTATTTTGCCCACAAAAAAATCACATTTTTTTAAATTCAATCGGAAACCAGCTTTATGAAGTCTTTCGAAAACATTTTCTAAATTTTCAATATGTTCCTTTTATTTTTCCAAAAAAAAAATTAATAATTTTGGCCCCCAATAAAACCTTTTCAACAATTTTCTGAAAAATAGAACAAGCAGGCTTTGTGCCGAAAGGTAATCGATTCAATTGATAGATTCCCCTATGTGTACTCCAACATAACAGTTTTTTTGTCTCTGTGGTAACTTCAAGTTGATTATATGCATTAGAAAAATCTAATTTTGTGAATTTCTCTCCTCCCTGTAATGCAGCAAATAGTTCTTCTATTCGAGGAAGAGGATATTCAACATCCTGAATATATTTATTAATTATAATTTTGTAATCTGCACATTACCTCAGCTTTCCATTTTCTTTAACTATTGGTACCAAAGGAGTCCCCCACTCAGAATTTTCTATTAATGTAATGACCCCTTTTTTTTCTAATTCATCTAACTCATCATTCATGTATTGTTTGAAAACAAATGGAACTGGTCTAGGTTCACAAAAAACTGGTTTCACATTGCTGTTTAATTTAAGCTCAACTTTTTCATATTTATACAAACCTAATTCATCTCTAAATAAATCATTATATTTTTTTAATAAAACATCCAAACTATTATTTGTCTCCAGTAAATTCATTTGTTCAATTCCTTGTATGTCGAAATGGAAAACTTTCATCAAATCCCTACCAAGTAAACATGTACTCCCCTTTTTTACTACTAATAATCTGCAGTTTGGTACACAAATATTATTATATTTCATTGTAACGTAAATTTCCCCCTCAGGAATGATAATGTTACCATCGTACGATTTTAACCGAATAGAAGTTTCATTCAAAGAACAATTACCAAATTTATCTACGAAAATACTTTCAGAAATAACGGAAATACCTGCTCCTGAATCCAATTCCATCAGAAGAGTTATATTATTAACGAGCATTTCAACCTTATGCGGTTTTATAAAACCAGCAGAGTTGACAAAATACATTTCCACGAAATCGAATGTTTATTTCTTCAGAAGTATATTCTTCAACTTCGAAAAAATGATTGTTGAAATGACATACCTTTGCAATATGACCAATTTTTTTGCAAATTTTGCAAGTATATGTTTTAAATTTACATTTAGAAAAATTATGATAACCTTCACCACAACTCTTACACTTGGGTACACTACTTCCTTCTCCAGCAACATTGGAACTTCTTTGGACCCTTGTTTCATTTTCTAGAGATGCCTCCTGCTGCCTCTTTCCCGGTGTGTCCTTGGAATAACTGCGTGCTACGTTTAGCTTATGTAATGTTGAACCAAAAGTTGACGAAGCCAAAGAGGCCTCCTTCAACGCCACTTCTAATACCGAGTCCAAACTTGACGAATGTTCTTCTTCACAAACTTTATCTAGAATAGCTCCTCTTCTCAAACCAGAAACAAACTTATCTTTGAGAACCTCTTGTAGTAAATTTCCAAATTTACAATCTATTGATTTATTTTTCATTCTGACATACCATTGTCTGACAGATTCATTTTCCAGTTGTCTAAGATCATAAAATTGTATCCTTTCCTTGAAAACAGATACCCGTCTTGAAAACTGAGTCTTTAAAATCGTACACAGTTCGATATATGTTTTAGTTTTTGGTAAATCTGGATTACGAATATCTCGTAGAATCCTGTAGGCCTGTTCGCCTATCAATGTCAAAAGAACGGCTACTTTCTTATCTTCTTCTACATAATTTGCCAAGAAATACTGCTCCATTCTCTCTTCATAGGTACACCAATCATCGCCCATTGTATACTCGGACAGAGAACCAATAGACCCTCTAAGTATACTGTGCCTATCTGCTTTCGGCATGATTTACTATTGCTTTCAAATTCCAATCAATTCTTTCAACTTTTCCAATCGTTCCAGTTAACCGCTCGTCGCCAATTGTAATGTATCCACACTATTTGAGTAATAATTAATCTTTGACTTCAAAGAAATGTTCAAATGTTCTCAATATGAATACCCTGTACATGTACATGTACAGAGTATTCATATTGAGAATAACCCAACATACATCACACATATCGGTAGCCGTGTCTTATACAGATACGCGAGTCGAAATGTCTTTATAGTGTTTACGAAGTGTTCTCTCCGTTTGCAGAATTTGTTCATGGATTGAAGCGAGGTTTCAGCCGATGTGGCAACGTGGCGCTGCAGTTGAGACTTGAATTCAGACCCAGTGGCGTCCACGTATTTTTTGGTAGCCACATCACTATTAAACGTGGGATCTTTGAAATTACATATTTTCAAGTTATCCTTGTCGATATTGCCTTCGGGGGTATGCGGTAGAGAGGGAGTACGAGACAACAGCGGTAGTTCCCTCGACTCATATATAAAATAAACCATAATTCGAAGAAATCGACCTTTGACCCGAGAGATCTCCCAAGAAACTCATAAGAACCAGATATACACTATCGCCAGCTCAATAAACGAACTGGAAACCTGCTGACACTGGGAACATGGATGACACCAATGCCAAGTCAATTAGAAAATATATTCAAGATTGCAAAGAAGAACTGAAAAGTACTCAAAATTGAAGAACTAAACTCAAGAGTGGAGCATTTGGAAAAACAAAATGTAAAACTGCAAGAAAAAGTGAAAAGATTAGGCGTAGGTAGCAGGAAAAATAATATCGTAATCTTTGGATTAAAAAAAGAACCAAGCGATATATGGAAAACATCACTTCTGAATTGAAAAGCTTGCTTGAGACAGAAGTAAAAACAAGTGGAGTAAATGTTTTCAACTATCCAGGTAAGCATTTCAACTGACCTGTAAAAGTAGAGTTCAACTCATTCTTGACAAAAACGAGTTGAAAAATTAAAAGGCACTGGAATCAATATCTCAAATGATCTAACAATCGATCAAAGGAACGAAACAAAACTACAGAAACAGCATTTCGAGAAAGTTAGACAAGAAAATACAAATGGTACAAAGGTAACAAATTGGTAGTTGACAATGAATAATACAGCATAGAACAGCTAGAAGAATTCGATTTTGACGCGGGCAAAAATAACCTATTCTACAGAAACAACAGTGAACCGACAGCCCCCACACACAACAAAATAAACCTGGATGAAAGCATTGAGAAAGGAGGAAAATAGCAAAAGAAGAAACTCCAAGAAAAACAAAAGAAGCAGAAGTGGACAAGAGCAAAAAGACGCGACATTAGATGAAGGATACCCCTCAGATCAAATTGAGGGTCCAAACAACCAAACAGAAAAAATAAATTTTTGGTGCATTAAAGGTTACATATAGATAGATGATATAAACAAAAAAAATTGGATTCATTACTGAAAGATTATGAAAATAATCAAATCAAAAGCAAAACTATAAACAACATAAAATACTTCAAATAATCTACCAAAATCAATGATTTGAAAACAATACATTTCAGCATACGTATTATCCAAAATCATTTTGATGAATTACTATAAGTATTATAAATTTTTGACATTGTCTTTGATGTAATAGTATCAGAAGGGTATAACGTAATATACAATGCTGGGAACTTGAATAGAAATGATGATACTATTGTTTTAATAAAAACAGAAATTAAACACACTCACGGGATAATCAATGAAAGTTCCATCAAATGCATCCAAATACAAATCGATATGCCAACAAAACATTATACAGTACGGCTTTTAATAGTCCCCCCTTGTTAACTTTTGAACGGCTCGATATAGAAAAATGAAAAGAATACGTATAGAATAATATCACCGATACTACTTTTTAAAATGAAAGACATTGTAATTGTTCGATAGATGGCGAGGGGGCACATCAACTTGAAAATTTCAAATAGCATGAGGGATCAAGTGGCACATCCTTGGAAAAATATAATTCAAATCTCTTTTCAACCATGCTATTTTTTTATTCTCGTTCCAACGTTTTTTCACAATAGGCGTTTGGAATGTCAAGTATGAGTGCGGATCTGAATGGTACCGTTTACCTCCATAACTTATGAACGGTTTGATTGAACAATGAGAAATATCATGGGGGGTCGAGTGGCACATCGTTAAGAACATAATTTATTTATTTTTTCAACCATTCTATTTTCGTTCTATTTCATTCGAACGTTTGTTCACAATATGCATTTGAAATTTTGTTATACTTGACATTTCAAATGCATATTGTAAAAAAAAGTATTAACAAAATTGAAGAAAAACTAGAATTTCGAAAAAGGAATTGAGTTATCTTTCCAACGATACATCTATCGGGCACTCACAATGTCTTTCATTTCTAAATCTAGTATCGGTGATTTCATTAAATACCTTTTTTTTCATTGTTCTACGTCGAACGGTTCAAAAGTTTACAGGACTATTGAAAGCCGCACTGTATAATAACATCCTTGTATAGATCTCCAGCAACTTGCCCAAAAACCTTCAATGAAAGATAACATGCGTATTTAGAATCTTATAATGATAGAAGAAATGAACATATTCTAACATATCCACTTATTAGATGACAATGATGAAGATGTTGAAGACTATAAAAATATAATGAGCTCCCATGGGTTGATATCATATATTAATGAATATGCAAAACCGGATAGCTTTACATGCCTTGATCATTTTTTTGTTGAAAAAAAAAATGTAGACGAACTTTCTGAATCATTCATACTCAGATATGATATCACAGACCACTGTCCAATTGTGTTGATTATTGGGGAATGTCAATATCAAAAACAAGGCAATATAAAAAATACTGTCAAAAAACAATTCATAAACTATAAAAAGTTAAAGATTAGTCTGAAAAACGAAACATGGATAGAGATATATAATGAAACGAACATTGATCAAATGGCAAACAATTTCATAGGAATAGTAAAATTCCATATTTTAGAAAATTCGTTTACCGAAACATATCTGGTAAAAATTATATCTCCAGGAAACCATAGATGACAAAAGATGCTAACGTCAATAACAAAAAAAAAAGAATTATACAAAAGTCTACGGAATAATCCAAATGACCTAAATCTAAAAAAACAGTATAAAAATAAATTGGGTGAGATATTGTTTGAAATAAGAAACTATACTCAAACAATATTATTGAAAAATGTGAACAAGTCTGGAAAAGTGTTAATGGAATATATAATAAAAATAAATCGAATCCCAAAATTAAAGAAATAAATTACGATAATCAGACGAACACAGATTCGGCGGATATGAGTAACATAATCAATGAATATTATAGTGAGGTGGGAAAAACATTAGCAAGAGAAATAAATATTCCGCAAGACTATAACGAAAATATAGAAACGATTCAAAATAATATCTATGTATTTCCAACAACAGAAAATGAAGTATGCAACCCCATTCACTCCTTGAAAGTTACTAATAGAAAACAGGAAGTATATGTTGAGGGTATCGCCAGCGGATGGAAACATGTTACTTACGGGGTTCCACAAGGAATAGTCCTGGGCCCCATTATTTTTACAATTTATATGAATAACCCACTCGAGTTGAGCACCAAGGGTACTAACCTAAGTTTTGCTGACGATACAGTGATACTTCGCGAAAATAAATCATGGGAATCCCTGAAAGAGGAAGCTGAGAAAGATATGCGTGAAATATAAAAATTGTCAGAATTCAATCTATTCTCGTTGAATGAAAAAAAAAATACCTCCCGTTCTCATATGCCACCAACTTACCGAACCTAGGACCCTTAGACTTGAGTGATACTGAAGCTACCCCAGAATGTGAATCGATAAAGTACCCAGGCATAATGATCGACATGCATATGCGATGAGATATCCACATAAAAAGTTTAGTAAACAAAGTAAGAGTATTATTGACCAGATTTAAAATTTTGGAGAAATATCTGGACACTAGCCATTTGAAAATTATTTACTATGCGTTAGTACAAAGCTTGCTATCTTATGGTACCTTAGGATTGGGAGAAGTTACAGACAACCACTTGAACAAGGTAAACGTTGTCCAGAAATGGATACTGAGAAGAATTCGGAATAAAAAATCGGCCACCGCTACGACACTCGGAATCAAGAATACAATCAATCACTTGATATTGTTAAAGCCTTATAGTATCTACTACATCTTTCATTCGTTTCACTGTTTTACTACTTTATTTTTACTATTTATATATTTACTCATTTACAGATATACATTTTTATGTTGCATATATAGTTATGTGGGAACGTGCAACACACACAAGTTGATGCCAAAATATCAGCTTCCGTGGAATTGAACTGTTTATTTACATGTTGAATTAGTTTTACTTAGAAATATAGTTTTTTGGTAGATAAACATATATTATTATTATTATTATATTAGTACAAATCGATCAAATTACCTTTCAAAATCAATTAGAAAAATTTTGGTCCACTGAAGACATGCCAAAGTTTGAACAAAAGGTAGTGGAGTATACTGAACGGGAACAATTTTGTGAACAACTTTCCATCGCAATATTATTCTCATGAAAACATTGGGCGATTTACTGTTGCCATCAAAAGGATAATATCACAAATTCAGAAAAATGAAAGAATAGTCTTTCTCTCTGTGAACTTCTATGATTTTTGCTTTCCTTTCGGCGCATTGAGTCAATCGATAGTCATGAGGATGCAGAAGTCTTATTCTTAGCAATACTATACCCACATACTATTTTGATTGCACTATTCTCTGCACTGAAATAATCTGTTTGCACGTTAATAACGGCAAAACATTCACAATGGTGTGATTGTGATCCCCATCTCGCACGTGTTCCTTCTTTGTGAGCACTTCCTCTTCAACGTTCGCTCCCCAGCACGTCCGAGACGAAAGTTATAGATTTATCAATTTTGATCAAAAATTAACAGGTATATTACTAATTTTCACACTTGTACGTGAAATTCATGGATGACTAGGATCACTGGGACACATGCGCAAACTTAGTGGAATTATAACATATAATCCACTTTCGATCACACAAATGCATCGCCAAATCAATAATACCAAAAACCATAAAGTATTTGTAGAATAGTTCATTGAAAAAACTCCAAAGATGAATTCAAAAACTTTGCTATAACTATTGTTATGTATGGTTTAGTGCCACCAAAATTTCGAGAAACGAGAAACCGAAACTGACAACAGGGTGATGTGGCAATAGTGATCTTGAGTGAAGCCAGATGCACAAATGACGTTGGCTCCTATAGCAAAAAATTTCAAAACATCTTAACAACTCATGGAATTGAACAAATTTTTTATGAATATACAAGAATTATCTCAATTAGTTCTCCATTAATCGATTATAAGTTGTCGAATAAAAATTTTGTGAAACTTTGTTTACATCATGAACCAAAAATCACAGATCACTCAAGAATCTCTCTTAAATCACAATATAATAAAATTGTTCCAACTAAAAAAATTTTTACACGAGAACTGAATAATGTTGTTTTTAAAAATATCAATCTGAAACTTATTGAATGTGAATGGTTAAATAATTCAAATGATGTGTAGATTAATATTGCCACAATGAATGAAATTGAAAATAAACATAATCAAGTCTCCTGGGTTGATAAAGTGATCAACGCAGCTTCCAATGATACAGACAGAGCATACAAATATTTCATTGAATATACTGGTACTGTGAGAACGGAGTTATGTAATCTATTCCAACTGAAACGTAACAGGGTTGTAGATATGTTGAAAATAAAAAAATCACAATACTTTGAGAATAAAATTGATACAAATAGGGGTGACTCAAAATAAATGTGAAAAACTATAAAAATATTGATAAAAGGAAAGAAACAATGTATTAATTTCAAATGTATAAATTTCAGTCTAGATAACTCTCTGTCAACAGTAAAAACTGAGATGGGGGCCGCAAACAACCCCAATTCATATTTTGTTGGAAGCATTGAAAATATTATCAATTCTATCATAACTAGAATAGAATGGTCTCCTCCGAATTTAACAATAGAAGAGAGCCTTGTCGTATTTGAGAAAATCAACCTATGTAAATTGAAATCCATTAAATTATCTCTCAAAAATGAAGGTGATGTGGAAGAAATGATGAATGTCAAATTCTTGAAAACAACTTTCGTCACAATAGGATCCACTCTGCTAAATATCACGTCTCACATCTCACGTCACTTTTAAAGGGAAACTTTCTGAGTCGATTGAAGAAAAGTACAATTCCCCTATTTCTATAATCAATAACACAATTCAAATGTTCTGATTTCAGGGCTATTAATACATTACCGAATATAAAAAAAATGAAAAAATAATTGTTTTGTTTCTTTTTCTCACTAGATTTAGTATCGCTCTCATACCCTAAAGACACACGGTATATACGTGATATTTTATTCATTCATATTCACATGCCACTTATAACTTCAGAAAGGATATTGTCAGTAACCAGATATTCCTTTCTTCGTTCCGGTGATCTTTCTCCGGTAGTGCAAAACAAGTGATGACCTATAATAGAGAAGGTGGTGAGATTCGATTCTATTCAAAGCAGTGCACAGTGTCATTACGTTTATTATTCGGGATAGCAAGTACTTGGAGATTGTCGATAGTAATGCCTTCCCTCTGCTATCTCTTCGATATCAGCTCATACATTTGCAGATACATGAATCATTCGGATACTAGCCAGACTATGGGGCATTTTATTCCATCAAACCAACTGTGATATGCCCTTCGACTTCAACTATGCGTTGGGTGTACTCAGAGAGGGGCCTAAAACGTAGAAGTATGTTGTGAACAATTTGTAGGTTAACCTGTTGAGAATGTTTTGGTTTATCACTGTCAATATTATCGTGATCAGGTAGATTGATAATGGGACTTATCTCATCATTTTACCCAGCTGGAATTTTCCTCGAAATTATTCTTGGGATGTTTGTTTGGTAATGTCATTTTTCTGAGTTCCTTCATTGAACTTGACGTTTCCAGGTTTGTCACAGCTACCGGCACAGATTTGCCAACGGTAGATCGGATAACTGTTCCTGAATACCATTTCATTCCTGTTGGATTTTAATCATTG
Organism: Gonioctena quinquepunctata; assembly: GCA_018342105.1. NCBI lineage: Eukaryota > Metazoa > Arthropoda > Insecta > Coleoptera > Chrysomelidae > Gonioctena > Gonioctena quinquepunctata. The sequence continues at coordinate 100,899 of JAFIRS010001399.1, forward strand.
TGTGTCGTGGGTTAATCTGATAAACTCCAAGGTGTACAGTTGTAGGTGCACTTGGCATTCAATGGATCTTCAAACCATAATTTGTTTATATCGCGAGAACGCATTAGCGCCAACCTTGGTTGTGTAGTGAACCTGTCGATGAATCTGATTGGTTAAGAGTATCGTCCTAGTCAGAAGAGCCAATCAGAAGGGTTTTTTTTTTCACATAGTTTTGGGGGAGACAGGTGTTCAGAGTGTGGAGTGATGGTTTCCAGAAAGTGGCTCAAGAACGTTTATGATTTTTAACGTCATCCTTGAATGGGAAGTGTTTTTGGGCCCACAAATAATTATTTCCTGATGGGTTTGTGGAGTTGTTGCCGATATTTTTGGTGAACCTTCCAAAATTGAACCTCCTAGAGGGATTTTCGAATCATTCCACTCCACTCCGTACGCTTCCATTTGAAAATATGTGGAAACTCGCAATCTGTGTGCCAAGGTAGGTTCAACGAATACTGTAACTTTCTTCCGTTTTGATTTCAATCACTAAACTCGCTCTTTCGAGTTTTGGCGAATCGAACATGTAGAAATCCAGATTTGAATTCATTTGAGTCGCCAAAAATGCACATTTTGGGGCTCAAGCTTGCTTACGCTTGCCTTGTTATTTGCTTACCAAGTATTTTTATTTTTATTGGGTAAATTTCAACCACGTCAATTTGTCTATTTGTGTAAAATGAATCACCAATAGTACAGTACACCATAGCGGGTTTTTTATTTCATTTAGTTAAACCCATTTGGTAATTTGGGGGTTGAATATCGAACTGGGTATTGGGGACAAAATTTACCTGGCGCCCACAACTATAAATTCACATTATCTTCGAACCACCCCATCTCCACTCCAGTTAGCGCCCAAAATACTCATCTGTCAGTTTGACAGCTGAGGCCATTACGTGCGCGTCGGATTGTAGGTCGCATAATACATGAACAAATAACTCATTACTTCAATGAAAACAACCAGTTCTTGGGAAGTCAATCCTTTTTCAGAGAACATCATTCGTATAAAACGGTCCTCCTACTGTCAATTTCAAAGTAGAAAAAAGAAATCGATAACGGTCATTGTATAGTAGCGGTATTTCTTGATTTCAAGAGGGCTTTCGAGACAATAGATAGTCGGACCCCACTACGTAAACAAAGATATTATGATATTGTGGGAGTTATCCTCAGGTTTGAAGAATACCTAACTGATAGATCACAAACAACCAAAATGGGGAAATCGGTTTCAAATGAACTTTTAAAAAACATAGGCGTACCTCAAGACAGCATGCTAGGTCCTCTACTTTTCATAATATATCTAAATGATGTGACCTTGTTGAAATAGTTGATCGTATGAACAAAGTTTTGTCAAAGTTTGAAACATACCTAGTGGTGAAGAAACTGAAACTCAATACGAAGAAAACTGAGGGAATGATTATAAGTAATAAACACAAGCTAAAATATGTGGATTATCAATCCCTGTGACTTGAGATGGAGGATGATAAAATTAAATGGGTATCAGAATTCAAATATTTGGGATTTATGCTAGATAAATCGTTAACTCTCAACAATCATCGTAATTAGATATGCAAAAAATGTATATTGTTCCCTAGGATATCATCCGAAGTTTTCATGTTCTCAGTAATCACAATATATGAAACCATCATACAACCTCATTTCGACTATTGCTCAACCCTTCTATATCTACTAGATGAAAACAATATGCAAGAGTTACAGAAAGTTCAAAATCGGGGTATGAGATTAATTTCAAGTGTTACAGGTATACTCTCATTCAGACTATGCTAAATACTCTCAGTTGGTATGAATCAACAAATAGGATTTTCTATTTACCTATGATATTCATTTTCAAAATAACCAAAAACTTGCTTTGTTCGAAATTATGAACATAATGTTCATAAAATCAGATGTGGAACCATCTGCGACCGAAAGATAAACTTAAGTCGCTATATTCCATCGTTCAAGATGATGGGGGTATTTATGTTGAAAATGAAAACATTCTCAATTGAAACTTGAATGGAAGGATTTTTCTGAAACTTGAAAAATCCACGACAATTATGAAGTTTTATTTCATAATATCTAACAGAAAACAACTGCTTCTTCGGCTGAAGCCACAGTATCGTCGTCGGAAGAGAAAACAACCCATTATACCATCGCAATATAATATTAACAGAGTCCATTGAAATATAGAATTGAAATTTAATTTGAGTGGCGAAAGTGAATGTGAAGTGTTAACTGCATACATAAAAGTGTCATCTAATTAGGAATCACTCCTGATATCAATGTTTACATTGTGGGTATCAACATCAACTGACAAACCACGAGTGTGAACACCTGCGCATGAAGGCGGTAAACCATTTCACCACAGGTCGCTGCCACATAGCTCCAATCCAAGTACAGATTGCAGTATGGCAAATGAATGGGAAAAAGTGATTGATGTTTTGAAAGACGAAATCATAAAAAACAGGAAAGAGATCAAATCGGCTATCGAGGCATCAGAAAGCAAGTTATTACTCAAAATTGAGGAACTCAAATACATAGCAAATAATCAGGAAATTAAAAACTCTTTACTCACAAATAAAATAGAGGCCCTCGAGGTTACGACAAGAAGGAATAACATCATTATATTTGGTCTGGAAAATTCCGAATATTCCTCCCCCTTTTGCAGAAAGCTTAAGAACCCCTTAGTCGTCGAGGTGCACGTTTCTGATTTGAACAACACATATAGACTGAGAACCCAAGGAACAAACCCACTGAGAGTTGAATTCATCAGATATTTGAAAAAATTCGAGGTCCTGAGACATTGTAAAATGTTGAAAGGATTGGGTATCACAATCTCTAACGACCTCACTTACAAATAAAGAAGCCAAAATAAAATTCTCAGGCACCACCTGAACAAAGCGAGAGAGAATCCATTCAACAAGTCCTACATTAAAGAGAACAGACTTTCAAAAAATAACAAAGCCCATACGATCGAAGACCCCGAAGACAAAGGAAATAGCGTAACAGAAGAACGAAAAATAAGCAGTGCTCCTTCGACACCTTCCATACGGAACATCGGAAAAGTGCTACTCGCATTGAATGAAGAAAAAGAAAATCTGCTAGAAGATAAATCCGTCAGTCACGACCTAACTATAGAAAAACCTAATGAGGCAAAAACAGCGAATAACGACAACACCCCAATAAAGGTTAGTCATTAAAAAAAGGCTGTTGCTCCTCCACACAAAGAGAGGACCAAGAGCTTACGTTCGGGTATGGGTTCGAGCGGACGCGACTGATTTCCCTGTGCAACGTACGTAAAATATTATGCTAATTCACACAACCTCCGTACATTCTACTAGCTAAACATTTACAAAACAATTCACAGTTCACTTATTTAAATAACTCACAATGGATGAATACATCCTTGATTTTGACGCTGAAACAATGGAAACGTTCACTATCCAAGACTAATGCAAAAATATTTTAGATATCAACAAAAATTGTCACAACTTTAAAATTATCCATATAATATTCATAGTCTTGATGAGAATATCAATGAATTCAAAGTGCTTCTCAATAACCTAGAGTCAGAAATTGATTGCATCGCTTTGACAGAAACATGGATTTTACACACTCCAGAACTTTATTGTATTCCGGGATAAGACATATTGTATAGCAGGGGGAACTTGAATCAGAATAATGGCGAAGTAATCTATATTTGGTCAAACTATAAATATACATGAAAAATTGTTACAATCAACGACATCAAATCCATTGAATTGATAGTTTCACTCGAGAATACCAACATAGCCATAGCTGCTATATATAGACTCCCTTCGACTGACCCATATGACTTCAACAGACATTTACAAAATTATTTCGAATCACATAATCTGATCACAAGCTCATACTCCATTTTCTTGGGAGACATCAACATTGATACATTGAAACATGATGACATATCCAACGAATATTCAAACACTCTCAGTGAATTTGGCTACGCGTCAACAAAAATAATGAAACTCGGCTACAAGGACAACACGGATCCTGTACAGATCATATTTCCATCAAAACAGAAACAAACGCATTGGACAAAACAATTCCACTCATAATTCAAACAAATATCACTGATCATTTTACCACGGCTCAACAAATCATCTTTCATCAACAACGTAACAATGAACTGGACGGTAAAAAACTTGAAAGCCATTCTGATATCACTTAACTTAAAAAACACATGTCCCAACTGTCTTTTTACGGAATTCTCAACGCACCTACCCTTGATAATGCAATGAATACATTCATGAATACTCCAATAACTGCTATAGAACAGTGCTCAATTCACGTGAAACATAAGAGAAAAAACACTAAAATCACTCCATGGATAGCAGTAGGCTTGGTAAAATCAATAGATACAAAAAATTAACTTTTCAAACGTACAAGAATGGATCCTACAAACCTAGAGTTGAAAAATTAATGGAGAACTTATCAAAATAAACTGGCAAATCTTATAAGAAAAACTAAATAGAAATATTATCAAAATCAAATAAACTTAAGTTCTCTAGACAGCAAGAGACTATGGAAAGTAATCAAAGATACAAGCAATACGATTAGGACCAAGCGACCTATCACATCAATAAAAAATGGGGAAGAGGACTCTCTCATAAACAAACAAGAAATAGCTAACGAATTCAACTCTGTATATACCGAAATGGGAAAAGAAATGGCTAAAAAAATAAACAGAAATCCTAATTATACGCATAAAAAACAACTGTCCTGAACTCATTTGTCTTATCTTCAACTGATAGGAATGAGGTAAAAAACGCAAATATTGATCTAAAATCCAACAAATCTAGTGGCATTGATGATATCAACTCAAATATATTGAAACCAATCTTTCAGTATATCGAGGAGCCTCTAGTATATATATTCAACGTGTGTATGGAGTCAGGTTACTGGCCAGCAGCTTTCGAATAAACAATTGTAGTACCACTTCATAAAAAGGGCGATGGCGACATCATCACAACCTACCACCCAATATCCCCAATCACACATCTAACCAAAATTTTTAAGGAAATCATAAAAAAAACTTGCAACATATATTTCATAGTTTAAATTAATCTCTGACCGTCAGTTTGGATTTCTCAAAAAATTGTCAACACAAGACGCAAGTGTCATCTGCTCTTAACGAAAACAAGACAAGCCTATGCGTTTTCATAGATTCATCAAAGGCATTTGACACAGTGGACCACGAAATACTACTACAAACAATGGAAGATATTGGTATAAGGGGTATCCCACTGAGTTCATTCAGGAGTTATCTCACCAACAAACACCAAAGTGTAAAGATAGATGAAGTCTTTAGCAGTAGGCAAAATATTGAAATTGGTGTCCCACAAGGTACGGTCCTCGGACCAATTTTATTCAACATATATATAAACGGATTATTTTTACTTGAAAGTAACGGAAGAATTATCGGATTCGGAGCTGACACGCCAATATTTAACAAGGCAAATAGCTGGCAAGAATTAAAAAATATGGTAGAACTGGACTTTATTGATATAAAAAATTGGCTTGATCATAAATTAGTTACAATCAAGTGATTTAGAAAAAAGCCAGTACCTTCCGTTCAGTTATAATACCGCAAACGAACCTACATTCTCACACCTAAACGTGGGTGATGAACAAGTGATTCTCCCCGAAAAAAAAGTAAAATAACTTCGAGTGATTATAGATTTACACCTTAAATGGGATGCCCATATATAAATATCTGCAATAAACTTCGATACATCATTGATTAATTCAAATTACTAAAAAAACTATTGAGTCCTTATCAATTAAAAAATTATGTACTACGCACTTGTAGAAAGCCACTAACGCTAGGGTACAGCTTGCTGGGGAAGTACCTTCAGTACACACCTTCATCCACGTACCATGTTGAAGAACAGATTTCTGAAATCAATTTTATCGAAACCTAAACGCTACCCAAAAGAAAAACTGTTTGCTGAAGCAAATATTCTCGATATTGGTCTACTCTTCTACTATAACACCATCATAGGTTATTATGAAAAAAAGACTTATAACATAGTTATAATACACGGAAAAAAGATCACCAGTCATCCTACTAACGCAAAACAATCGTCCAACATTCTTATACGTATATAGCTCCTAAATTGTTCAACACGATCCCTCATACAATTAGAAGTATCAATATATTCCACATTTTAAAACGGCACTGAAAACATATATATCCAGTCAACCAAGAAAAGCAATTTTGTCACATGTTATGTAAATATATACTCGCGAAATATACTTTTTAAGAATTTCTGACTAGCTTAGGAAATATTTTAATTTTACTTCGATTATATTTCATCTCTCCCATGTCCTGTATTAATTGTGGTATTCTATTCGATTTTACATTTTACATTTTATTCACAATTATATTTTACAATTACACATTCTTTACATTGTAAATTGTTGCATCTATACATTCTTAAACTCATAACATTCCTACATTTTTACATTCTTACATGCTTTCATTTTTCCATTTCACATTTTTACATTTTCACATTGCATTTTGAAATTTTTACACTTTCACAATCTCACATTTTAGAATTCATATCTTATACTTTTCATAATATTATATTTTGATATTTGGTCCTCCTGTATTTTGCATTCTTGTATATTTGTTTTCGCGTATTTGTGCATCTTTATATTTTGTATTTTCATATCTTCTGAATTTTCCACATTTTGTATTCCTGTGTTTTTTTATCTCAACAGTTTCATGATTTATAATAATTCATTTCACATCTTATTCTTCTACATTCCTACATTGACTATTTTATCCGCCTTGCACGGGAAACAAGTGCTTTGCACTTTTCCCTGAATCTACTTTATTCGCTTTAAGCTTTAAGCCATTCACGTTGTACTTATATTAGATTTAATTACTCTGGAAGTTTTATATATATATATATATATATATATATATAATATATATATATATATATATATATATATATATATATATATATATATATATATATATATATATATATATATATTGAAGCAACGCTGGACAATGAACGATAGATATTGAGAAAAAATCCTAACTCAGAAAAAAAATCTAAAAGTGAAAATTTGCATTTTTATTTAGATAGTTATTTGATTTTCTATTTTCAAGTTTCAGAAAAATACTTCCATTCAATTTCCAATGGGGAATGTTTCCCTCTTCAACCTGAAACTCATAACCAAAATACTTTCATCATGTATAATAATCAGATTCATGAATACAATACAGGGACAAATAATCAATTTCACATATCTAGGACAAGAACAAGAAACTTAATGAAATCATTGTTTTTCAAAGGATTGGACGATTTCAATCAACTTCCAATGCCCATGAAGAATTCAGCCGCCTTATATTCTTTCAAAAACCAACTTCAGAACCATATTATGTCACCTAATTGTTGAACCAGCGTATATGTAGTTTATCATGATGAATGACTGCCTTATCCATTTAAATGTTGTGGAATTTACGCTGATTTCGAATATATTTTATTTCTTTTAATGTTTTCAATTGTGATATCAATTTTTATAATCTGTACATATGAAAACACTTTTGAACTGTATTTTATTCAATTTTTTTTACTTATAATCGATTATTAATCAAACTTGTAACTAGCATTGTATTTATATTAGGATTCTCCTATTTCGAATAAAAATACCAATTTCAATATTACACGAGCTTTCGATTCTGTGAACTTGAATGAAATATCAGTCGACTTATTTTTATCGACAATCACTGAAATACAATTATATTAATCTTCAGATACATCAATGTTAGCATGTATTACCGCCAGAACTTCTAACGCTTCAGGTACATACTTGTTCAGTTTGTTATGTACAGAATCACCTATTAAACTCCTTCAAGTGACCAATTTATCTCATTTGGAATTTTGCGAACCCCTTGCATCATCTTGCATGTCTAATAGGGCGGCAGAAATTCAAAATTCAGCTGCCAATACAAAATGGTGCCCTATATTTCCGGAATCGAATCAGCGTATCTGATTTCCCGTGGAATAGAAGCAACAAAACTTGTGGGAAAGAGTCTTTGGTGGTCTGGTCCTGAATGGCTCGTCTTCGAATCACATTATCAACATTTCGTTCAACTACCTGAAGAAATCTCTGAACAAAGGAAGGTAATACTTCTTTCGATCCACTTGTGAATATTTCCAAATATTTCCAAGCTAACTGAATTACTGAGAGTATCCACGAATTGTTCACGATGAAACAAATTTACCAAGACAAGTTATTTAGACTTATGAGAATGAAGATCGTTACGTTCAAATTCCACCTTAGAACATTCTCCTCTGGAATAAATGAACTTCACTAGTTTTATTGTGCAATACTTTCATTTCGTTTGGCATATCACAAATTCGTAGTATCACAGTGTGTTGGAGAACGTTATTGTGATACGCCACTGTTTCTCGCCAACTCACTCTGAAATGGATTTCGTTTCTTCGTTCGGAGTGATGGATCTCGAGTGGTGTTGCCAAGCTTCCACGTGTAATTTAATCCAGACATATCATCGATGGTTGGAGAAATATTGTCGTCTATTTTATCGTAAGTATCTGTTATCATGGGTTCATCATGTTGAAGTCATATGTTAAGTATTTCATACGGAAAATACTCGGAAGGAGGTTCTGGATCCTGATGAAGTCTCTGGAGGAGTGGCATCTTTAGGCGAGTGTGCAAACTATGTTTGTGGCAGTCAAAGTTGATTGTTCGATGTCAAAGATAAAATTTCATTTTTCTGTCACTTTCTGTCAATGTGTGCGTGTGGGTTTTGGTTCTGAAAAATCTGTGATTTTCGCATCATCCTCCATTGGGAATTATTTTCGGAATTCAGAATACATTGGTTGGGCTTGTGGGCATATTTAATGGTATTCATATGGATTTGCACTCTTTGGAGGATTTGAAACGCCACAACACGCCGACCCGTTTGTCCAACTCCTGGGATATGTTACATCAAATTTTTCAGGTATATGTTGCTCTCACCGATGCATAACATGGCTTCTAAAATAATTTTATTTTGAACTATGGGTGAAATATGATTTTCCTTATCAACAGATGCGTTGAGGCCAGATGTATCCTGTGTATCTCTCAACTACGAGACGCAGTTTGGTGGTAGTGTGCCAAGGGAAAAACCCCTATCGGCCAGGGTATGTTAATTTTTCATCAACCTCACGAAATTCTGCGTGATTGTACAATTTTTCTTCGATTCGGAAGCTAGTTGATTTCGCCAAGTTCCAATGTCACTGAATTCAACTTTGGGGCAGTGTTGTCAGTGCAATATTTCACCTAGTAAAGTGGCGGTATTTTATGAAATAACTCATGTGTATATGATTCAAAGTTCATTATAAAATTATAGATTGGAAAAACCAGTATTATTCCAACCAATGACACGATCATTGGTTGATTTCATTTGATGGGCAGGTCATTTTCATCTAGTGATACATTCACTAGAGTGAATCAAAATGATTCTGAATGGGTTGGATATATTATGATGAATTTTTGTTTTCTACAATCATATACCGTTGTTCTTTTTATTGGTGATAAAGGGCTTATTATTTCGCGTTGCTATAAGCCAATGGGGTTGAATGATTTTGCTCTTCGATATCTTTCTATGAGAAGGGAATTTATAGTTCGGTGTTCCCTTCCATAGAGTTTTTTCAGGGCCGTTTTTTACCTTTTTATTCATGGACCTTTTGGAATTTTGGGATCTTTTGGATTTTTGGGTTTTGGTTTTCCACATACTCTTTGAGAAAGGCTAATTGTCCCTTTGGGTTTCTGAATTCTGGACGTGTTTCATGGACTTGGATTTTGGTTCATGGTTTGTATTCTGGTTCCTGGTTTGGTATTCCACATACTGCCAATGGTCCTTTGAGTACTTGGGAGTACAGGGAGGTCCAGTTCATAGTCTACAGGGTGACCAAACCTGAATGCTGGTAGCATGTAGTTCCTTCGTCTACAGGGTCATTTCACAAGTAGATGATCATCAGGACTTACCAGACGATGGACGTTGGTGCCTCATTAGGATGAAATACATCACAGGGTTTCATCTTTAAATTGTATCACGCAGGTTATTTGTTGTTTTAGAAAAATCATATATTCTTGCTTATTGTCTATGATTTGTTGGTTATACTTGCTTGTTATTATATTCAACTGAGATATTATCACCCATGCGATATGTCTACATGCTAGAAGGCACTACATTCACTGCGTATTATTGTTGTGTTCACTTGCGTTGTTGTTCATGCTCTATACAGTGAGGACGTAAAGAGTCCTCACCCTCCCACCCCCTTAACTTTTGAACGGAACAAGCTGTCGAAGTTGGGTAAAATTCAGGTAAAAACGTACCACGTTTACCACTTTTTGGCATAAAAATTATTGTGGTCACGTGGTCTAGTGTCAAGAGGGCACCATCAACTTTTTTGTTATGTTACGTGGCTCCTGGTTTTGAAGGCTTTCCGATTCTCTATCCAACACCGTTTTGTTTGTGGCAATCGGCCAAGCCGTTTCAAACTGACAAGCGTTTGAAATTTGCTTCAAATATTTTACAAATAAATTAAAAACCTAAATAACTTTTAATTGCAACAGAATTTCAAGTACTTATTGCAACTATTTTTACAAGGGCTCGAAATGTTCACCGTTCACGTCTTGTCGGTTGTGAAATTCATTCCGAACGTTATTAAATGTTTCCAGGGTAATACTGTAACACACATCTGTTATTCGGTCCATAAGTTCCTGGAGTGACTGTGGCTGCGTGACGTACACTTCAGATTTTATGTACCCCCACAGAAAAAAGTCCATAGGTGCCGTATCAGGTGACCTAGCTGGCCATTCAATGGGGTCACGTCGGCCTATCCACCGTCCCGGAAAATTCTCGTTCAGCCATTCTCGGACAGGTCTGTGGTAGTGAGGGGGTGCACCATCTTGTTGAAAGGTAACATCCATGGTAAATTCATTTGGGTTTGCCTCAACTACTTCTTGGATACTGTGATGGATCTGATTTTGAAACACATTTGAATACAGATGCCCAGTTAAATTTTCTGCCATAAATATTGGACCTATGATATGGTCACCCAAACTACCAGCTCATACGTTGATCTCCTCTGGAGTTTGAGTATGACCCTCTCGAAAAACGTGCGGATTTACGTCTGACCAATAACGCACATTCTGTCTTTTTACTGTTCCATTCAGATAAAACGTACTTCCATCACTAAAACAAATAGAGTTAATGTAACCGAGATTTTGGGTTATGCGGTCAGACATGATCTCACAAAACTGCAGTCTTCTATCCGGGTCGTCTTCTGTTAATTGATGCAAAAATTTAAATTTGAATGGGTGGAATTTGTGTTTTTTGAGATATTTTTTCACAGTGGTTGTAGATACGTCACAAGCCATGGCTACCGTTTTCGTTGTTTGTTGCGGATTATTAACAACAGCTGCCAGCTGTCGATTTGCTGTTCTTCTGAAATAGATTTTCTTCCAGATCCTTTTTTCCTTCGTTACGCAACCAGTCCTTAGAAATTTACTTACCAATTCCCTCAAGTAGGTACAAGATATTGTAATATTTGGGAAGCGCTCATTGAATATTCTTTCTGCTTCATGGTAATTACGCCTAGCATCAGCGTAAATTAGAATTGCCTCGGTTTTTTCTTCTAAAGGACGAGAACGAGGCATCTGAAAATTATGAAGAAATGCTGAAACCTATGACAACTGACAAAAGTATCGATATGATCAACGTCACTATTAGGCTGAGATTGAAATGAAATGCTATTTGGAGTCTCCAGCAAAATAACCAAGGTATAAAAAAATTAAACAAAAAGCACATTTTAAAGTACAAATAAAATGCGAACCTTTTTTACCACAAAGAATCTACTTTTCGATCAGAACCAGTAACGGAGTTGAAATTCTTCTGATATGAATAGTAATTTGTAAAATATTTGAAGCAAATTTCAAACGCTTTTCAGTTTGAAACGGATTGGACGATTTTCACAAACAAAGCGGTGTTGGATAGAGAATCGGAAGGCCTCCGGAACCAGTAGCAACGTGACCCCCCTTAACATAAAAAAAAAGTTAATGGTGCCCTCTTGACACTAGACCACGTGACCACAATCATTTCCATGCTAGAAAGTGGTAAAAGTGGTATCTTTTCACCTGAATCTTACCCGACCTCGACAGCTTGTTCTGTTCAAAAGTTAAGCGGGAGGGGGAGGACTTTTTAAGTCTCCACTATATATATATATATATATATATATATATATTCATATGGCACTCCATGTTTCGTTTACTTTTGGTGCGGCCACTGGTAAGCAGAATTTGAGATGGCCCTAAGCCTAAGGAGATTGTCTGGGGGTATTAGATCAACGCATGCGCAACGCCTGAGCTCACGCGGTCGCCTATAGTCAATGTTGGTAAAAACTGATTGTTGAATAAACTCTCAAATTCTGCAAACAGTCCGTGATTCTATGTGTTATCGCCATTTGATATTTGGTCAAGCTTCTAGTGTATTTGTATGAATATGATGAGCTTGGCTGGCGCTTATTGGATTTTTCATAGAGTCTACTGTTGGACACATTGATAAATTGATGTTTTGATATTTGATAGTTCGATACTTGATAATTTGATATTTTGATACATCAACAATTTCATATTTTTAGAATCGATGTTTTGATATTTGATAGTTCGATACTTGATAATTTGATATTTTGATACTTGATACTTGCTATTGTAATACTTGATTGGTATTCGGTGCTCGAATGCTATTGTTGTGATTGAAAACTTGAAGTATATGATATTTTGTCTTAGATTCAACTCTTCTATTTTTCTGTTGTTAATGTGTGCTTACAGATACAGATGACCAAGATAGTTGTTTGTATGGTAAGTCAATGAATTCCTCAGAGTCGTACTTCGTATTTTTTTGTGTTTCAGTTTTTGGTAATTTGAGATTTGAACAGACTATTATTGAATATTTGGAGAGGAATCGATTCACCTGCTGCCGATTTCTAACTTTAATAATGTCAGTGACTACTTAATGAACCTCCCCATCTTCAATGTTGCTTAGCCGCAAATATACTGAAACAAGTATAAGCTAGTGTGTCGTACGGTTCCAAGATACTGATGACAATTCAAATTTTATCAGCGTGAGTAACACTATCAAAGAAATTGAGAAAGCTGCCATCGAACTCAATAATTATGAATCAGTTAGAAATTATCTACTTGAAAATAAAATCTGTTGGAATTTCATTCCACCAAGAGCCCCTCACTGCGGAGGTCTATGGAAGTCATAAGTGAAACTGACAATAGGCAATGCACATCTAACCTATGAACACGATTTCAACCCAAGTGGAATCTGTGGTAAACTCCCGACCCATTGCTCCCTTATCAGACTGAACGACTTTGACCTCCCCACTCCAGGACTTTTCTTTATTCTTCCGCAGTGCAATAGTGCATGAACTAACAATTATCCTCGTTCTATGTATCCTGTCATAGAATGACAAGGAGTCACTTGACGAGCCTGACCACGAGTCTCAATAACTGTAGCCAGAACCGGAATTCGAAAATATCTGCAAAGTTGAACGAATGTTTAACAAATGTCTAAACAATAATGAATCTACAGTCGACACTCAATAATGAATCCTTGAATTAGGAATATAATATAAATGACAAAAAAAATCATGACCGTTTTTATACAAATGCACTAAAAAATAAATATTTGATTGTTTCAAAATCTTGCCGCACCTATTTTATATTCGCGGCAAGCTTTTGAATCTGCTACTCACAGAATAACCTTGGTCAAACAATTAAAGAAATAATTTTTTCCTTCTTAGTACATTTGTATAAAAGATTGTCTAATTTTTTTTTAATAATTTTCATTAAATTTTTTTTAGTCATTCATGAAATCCGTCATCTTATTGAATTCTGACAAAAATGTATAACCTCCGACCCCAAAAAAACTCATAAATCAATTTTGAAACGAATCTGGCTATGATAACAAAACACGTCGCCATCTTGAATGCATGAATTTTGAAACAGAAACATCATGATGTCCGACTCCAAAAACCCCAACACACCAATTTTGCATGGAATAGTGCTATAATCACAACTCGTCGCCATCCTGAATCCGCGGATTTTGACAAAAATATCATGATCTCCGAGCCCAAAAACCCCCACATACCAATTTTTATAGGAATCGGGCTATAACCACAAAACACGTCGCCATCTTGAATTAATGAATTTTCGTGATCTCTGTCCCCGAAAACCCCCACATACCAATTTTTAATAGAATCAAACCTCAATCACAAATTCGACCGCCATATTGCAGCCGCCATTTTGTGTTTTTTTTAGCAAAAATTCCATAATGCATTATCACCGGAATTATTAACACCTGCCAAATTTCTTGTTAATCGGACGATTAGAAGTGGGTCAAATTTAACTTGTAAGATTTGATTACAAACCTACAGACAGACATCGGGACAGGTGAAACTGAATAAAAGCTTGTGAAAATAGACCCTTTTGAAAACATATGAATCGAAACATTCGACTCGTTATTATGAGAATAGGGATACAATTAACGGAAATACACGAATGATATGATATGATATGAATAAAAACGTTGATCCAAAGGCGGTTGCTATATATATATATATATATATATATATATATATATATATATATATATATATATATATATATATATATATATATATATATATTATATATATATATATATATATATATATATATATATATATATATATATCTGACCAAAAATTATAACCACACATAAATAGTACTTACTTGAGTTTTAATTCTGATATTTAACTTTGAAATCCAGAAATGTACAAATACAATGATGTTCTGTTTTTCGGCGGTAGGAAAACTCAAATAGTGTCTGATTCGACACAACCGAATAACAAATGAGAGGAGCATACATGGTGAACACGAATTTTTATTCTGATGAATGGTAATTCACAGCGGTTCTCTTTCATTTGTGTGTACATCTTAGAGAAAAAGTAAATGGAACGAAAGTTGTAGAGATCATAAAGCTCCATCCCATATTGGTATGAAAATGAAGGATTGAGTTTTTTCAATCCTTCAACAGCCGCCATTTTGAAACTACTGGACTATATATATATATATATATATATATATTGCTATGATGAGATTGATTTTGAGTTCATATATATTTTTCTTTATTTTAGATTTGTTTCTAAGATTTTATGAATGAATCCCTATCATAACAAAAAAACTTGAGAGGTGTCAAGGGAAACGCGGATGGAACGAAGTTCCTTTCGATTAATTAGTGAAGGACTTGTAATAAAATTTTATTTGTTCAAGTTATAATAATATTTTTTTTATTATTAACAAATATAATGTAATATAAACCTAATCAGTAGGCTCAATTTTAGTACATACGCATTGATATTGTAATATTAAAATATAATTTGCTTTTGAATGTATTAAAGTTATGACGCGTACACTTGCTGAACACACAATAATGGAGAGATTATAACGCGTATGACTTGGTTAGCACAATAGTAAAGAGAGGTTATGATGCGTACTTGCTAAAAATACATAAGCATTTATTATTGTCTGTATAAAAACTCTACCTACCTAACTCCATCAGCAAAATACGGAACTTGTGCAGAAAAACTGTCAGGATTCATTATTGTTATTATTTTTTATTATTTATTATGTACAAAAAACCTGTATACACTCAACAAAAATAATCGTCGCGACACCACACTGTTCAATGCGAAATAGAAAGACGAAACGAAAATAACTGGCTTGCTTTCTATGAGAGAGAGAGAGAGACAGACAGAGAAACACGCGCACGCCGCACGGCTTACAACTACAGCAAAAAGTCTCGTTACAACTTTTGGTCTTAATTTATTCCGTCTAGCCCCCTTTCGCAACGCGCGATAAGGAACTTCGTTCCAAAATGAAAACTCCGGCTATGTTGTCTTACCCTTTTTCAAACCTCTTTTTATCTTATCCCAACTCAGTCGGTACGCCTATGAACAAAGAGTCACATCTCTTTTGACTAGCAGGTTCAGTAATGTCAACTTGTTAAACGGTTAGATATAAAATATGCTGTATAGTGGGGAAAAAGTGTGGTAAGATGTTCAAAGACGATAACACATATTGCAGAAAATAATCAAATGGTTGTTTCATCGAGATAAAACCTTAAAAACTGTCCTACTCTGCGAAAATTACCTTATGGACTGAAAGAAAAACAGTAATGTGATATAGTGCAATTTGTTATGATGAGAATTTGAAAGTTATTATCAGTCCTTGAGCATCGTGAATTGTTGATTTGTTCGATCAAAAGTAACACAGTGAATCAGATACTCATTGTCAGTTAATAAAACTGAAGCGCTGCACTTTAGAGAGTTCTGCCAATAGAATACCTGTTATTCTTCTTTTGTGATGATTCCCAGCCTCATGGAAATACTTGTGTCATTGGAACTTACAGCTTCCTTGCATCCTAAACAAATCGTTGTTCCTGTGACTAGATTTTGCAGGATTTCTCGTTCTGTGAATAGGTGAGTGGAATTTCATAATATATTACTTCTCCCAGTTGTGTCTTAATTAAATTGATCTCATTCTGGAATGGTTTTGGTTGCTTTTTCTTGAAATTCACTATTATTTCTCTCCCAAAAATTTGTACGTGTTTGCTTTCTTCCTCAATTTTCGATCACCTCCCAAAATTTGTTATTTCTTACCATGGAAAAGCTCATATTTCATCTTTTTCATAGATTTTAGAATTTCTTGCTACTTTCTACATCATTATTTGTCATTCTAATCAATTTTAATGATTTTATTGATGAAATCTAATCTAACCTCATATACTATGTACAAATTGGTATAAAATTTATTTTTGACAAATTTCTGCTTTCATATTTTTATATTTCATCACTTTTTCCTACAATTCTATCGACATCTCATTGTGGGTTTCCTGTTGATAAAATTCATTTAAATTATATATATCAACTGATCTTCTTGTAATACAATGTTTTTTATAAATTTAACTTTTCAAATAATTTAATTGTGCATTTTCCTTGGATGTATTGTTGGTCACATATTTCTGACAAGTGAAATACTTCAGGATTGACCTTTTTGATACATATGCATCGACTAGAGCATAGTATAAGATTCTAGAATAGTAAAAAGTAAAGAAAAATTGCAAAACAAACATAGCATCAACCACGATAACTGAATTACCCAATAATAATAATTATATATATATATATATATATATATATATATATATATATATAGTTATGATGATGATGATTTGTATCAATTTGTTTTATGTATATTTATTATTATCATTTTCTTATGTGCTTTTCGAATACTCATCACAACAATAAACTCTGGCTATGACATTCTTACCCTTTTTCAATATACCATTTACCTTCCTTTTATTACCTTTCCCAGCTCAGTCGGTTCGCCTATGTAGAGCAGATCGTCTCAGATCTCAGGAGGATTGCAGTTGCGCCATCTAGTTGTTCTGCTTGAAGTCAATTCACTGTTTTATGGAAATATAGCTTGTAATATGATCAAATGTTGAATAACGAGTCCAGAAAATAGTTAGATGAGTGTTTTTTTTATTCACATAAATTTTCAAATATTTCAAATACCCATTCCTGCGATATCTACCTCATGGTTAATGTAATTGAAACAGTTAAAATTCATAACAGCAAATGCTTGCTCACGCGCAATCAGCGAATTTTGAAAGTAAATATTCAGAGGTTATATTCATATTATGATCATGAGCACGGAACGAAGTTCACCACTGTGAATCGGTGTTATTGAAAAGAACCATAAAAAGTGTCTAGTGCGAAACGTCTCACTGTGTTTAGTTTTTGTTGATGAAATACCTTTTGTAAATTCAGTTCGTGCACTCACGAAAATCCTGGAGTAGGTGTTCAATGGCTACTGGGAGTGAAGTTAGCTGATGTTGGCCCTCTTGTTGCTGGTTATGTCATCTATTGGAAATACGATCTGATTTGGATTGGAGGTAAGTGGCTCTTTGGTCGAATATTTGCCAGGCAGTTTCTTGATTTGGATTTAAGGTTGAAATTGTTGTTACATTTGTTGTCTGCTCATTTGCTTGGATTTTCGATGATAAAATTTTTTTTTACCGATTCTCTCCAAAAATATTTTTCGACTCTTTATTTTTTTTCTTCTCCAGGCAACCAGCACTTTCTGTTTTCTCGATCTGAATTTAACTTTATGCACACTTTCTTGAAACACATTTTCTAATTCTAACATATGGTATAATTTTATTCACAATTTCTATATCTACACCGAACATTATTCATACAGAACTGTCCAAAATTCATATCCACCCATTTTCTGTTCTCAAATCTGTTATTTTGATTACTTCCAATGGAAAATAGTTTGACATGTCCCTGTCATCTTCCTTGTGACTCAAGATTAGCATGCAGGATGTTCATGCTTCTAGATTATTTTTGTCTATTTGAATTCTGAAGTTTCATTTGTGGATTTTGATTTTCATACTTTTATAGGCTGTGCAAATTAAATGGATTGTTGGAAACATTCTGATGATGATAGAAAAGCTACACTGCTAAACTCTTGGATCATCTGCGTTGCCTATAAGATGGTCAAAGGTTCCAGAGACGCAAAGGACACAGTAAAATTGTAAAAACAATCGTAGCAGGTATTCATGTAATAAATATCATTATATCCAATTTTTTCCTTTTTATATTCAACATATACTTCATATCATAACAATTTCCCTGAAATTCATATTCAAGATTTTACTGATGTTACTTTCTTTTGTTTCAGATATCACCTGTCATTGGAAATCTCTTCGATTCAACGAGAAAAATTGTTCAAGATAACAACATTTATGATATTAATTTTTTTTTTAGATTTTCATGTATCAACCAAAACTATGTTTCAAATCAATTTTGGGGAAAATCTTAGCATTTGTGATTTTGCCAAAAATGGTTTCTATATTTAATAAAATACTGTGGTATTGTAATTTTATTCATTTTTCATCTATATATTTTCTTTTTTTTCATTTGTTTTAATTTTTTTTTTTTGTTACATAATCTTTCGCTATTCTTTTCATACATAATTAACTCATTTAATTTATTCAATAATTCATTGATATAACTTTCATTTCCATCATTACATTTATATTTCTTATCATTATTCCATTATTATTTTTATCATCACTTCATTTTTCTCTTTTTAAAAAATTCAAACCATTTATTATCCATTAATTTTTTTTTTCTTTTTCTAACTGATCTGTACCTATAATTACATCAAATTCCAGTAATTGTAATGAATTTTTTTTATTATCTATCTCCAAATTTAAATTTATTGATTGATTTGTTTCTGCAAATTTTTTTCCATCGATTCCAACAAATTTGTTTTAGGCATTTTTACCATTGTATTTTTAATTTCAAGAATATTTTCCAAACTATCTTCTTTCATTAAAGAAGCTTCTGAACCAGTATCTATTGAAATCTTTACTTTTCAATTCCCTATATTACCTGTTAATATTATTAAACTATTAAATTGTTCATTCCCTATATTTTCATTAACCGTTATAAATTCTATTAGGTGTTCATAATTCGGTGTTTCCAGCTTCACATATGGTTGTTCTAATGAAAATTTTGTTGTTCCGATGTACTTGTTGTTGGTGTATTGTTTACCTGATTGTTTCCTACAGGTGAGCTAGTTTATTCTTCTCTTTCATTCAAAGTTTCACTTCTTCTATGAAACTGAAAATGTTTTGTTTGTTGATTTGTTGGTTTTTGAATTTGTCTTTGCCCATGATTTTGGTACTGATGTTGATAATTATTATTCTGATAATTATTTTTATTATCATTATAATTATTATCATAGTTATTGTTTATATTTTGGTTCATGAAATTTCTGTTAGTGTTTTGATTCTCATTACGACTATTGTACATATTACAATTTCTATTCCTATTTTGATTATAATAATAATTATTATTATACCTATTATTTTGATAATTATTTTCATGTCTCATATTTCTACTATTATTTCAATTATTCATGTACTATATTTGATTTTGTACATTTCTATGTTGGTTGTTATTTTCCCAACTTCTATATGATAAATTTCTATCTAATCTTAATAAATATTCGCTCAATCTATTAATGGTTTTGATTTCATGCATATTTATTATTTTAAAGATTTTCTGTTCAAAATGTCTGCTGATATTGCCTACTATTTCCTCTTCAGGGTTAAGATATTGCGACATGGCAAAAAGTTGTATGACATAATCGTTATAATTTATACTTCTCTTTCCATCAAACCTGCCAAATTGTAATTTGTCTCTGACAATAAGGAGCATCTTCCCCTCAATATTGTCTTATGAACAAATTCAAACAATTAATATTTTTCTACTGACAATTCAACCAAATACAGGGTTGATAAATTAAATAATGATTTCTTTCAACCCTTCTATCGAAAGTATATTTCTTGTTTTATTCTTTAATATTTTAATGAAGGTTATTGGATGCGAATTTTCAATATTATCGTCAAATTTGTTATTTATGTGCACCCCTTGACAAGTATTAATTATCCCAGTTTCTAAATTACTATCAAATCTCCTTTGCTCTAATCATCTTATTTTCTCTTCTAACTTTCAATTTTTTCTTGATTTTGATTGGCATCTCTACTCAAATTATTTCTCTACTTTATATTTGATATTTCATTTTCTATTATAATAATTTTTTCATTTGTGTGTTTCGACATTTTTCTTAATGATGTTTATGTCATTCATAACTCTTTTATTATTATTTGAAAGGTCCATTCTTATATCTTGTACCTGTTTTTCATTTTCTTCTGAAGAATTGTAAATTCTATTTCTTGTCGAATTGATCCATTAAATTCTCTATTATTTTGTGCTATACTCATTTCAAATTGTTGATACATATTTAAAAAAATCCTTTTTACTTCCTTCTAATTCTAATTGCACTCTACTTCCCATTCCTTCCATATTTTCCTTCACACCTTCTATATTTCTTTTCATTCTCCCTCCCATTTTTTCCATGTTTTCTTCCATTCCATCTTCCATTCTTTCCATATTTTCTTTCATTCCATCTTCCATTCTTCCCATATTTTCTTTCCCATCTTCCATTCTTGCTATATTTTCTTTCATTCCATCTTCCATTCTTCCCATAAAATCCATCAATTTTTGAAACTGACTCTCCATTCCTTTTTTTTACTTTGTGTTTCTTTCCCTCACACATTACTACCCTCTCCTTGTTCCTGATCGTCCCTTTTTCTACCTTCTGCACCTTCTTCCACACCAACTTTTTTCGTATCTCTCAAATCCATCTTCTCTACACATGTACAACTTTCTGACCTTTTTTACTATTTCAATTCAAGAGTTCTGAAATGTCAAATAGAATTATTTTCCCTGTATGAATATCTGATTTAAAACAAATATTTCTCTTATCACTTTCCATAAAATTTCCAATTTACAAAATTAACTAGTATACTGGCTTCTAATAGATATATTTGCTCTAATTAATATATTCGCTCTCAATTAATATATTCGCTACCAATTGAAATATTCGTCCCCCATTGGGCGCCATTTTGTTATGATGATGATTTGTATCAATTTTTTCATGTATAATTATTATTATTTTTTTATGTGCTTTTCAAATACTCATCACAACAATAAACTCCGGCTATGACATTCTTACCCTTTTTCAATATACCATTTACCTTTCTTTTATTGCCTTTCCTCAGCTCAGTCGGTACGCCTATGTAGAGCAGATTGTCTCGATTCTCAGTAAGATTGCAGTTGCGTCATCTAGTTTTTTTGCTTGAACTCAATTTACTGTTTCATGGAAATATAGCTTGTAATGTGATCAAATGATAAATAACGAGTCCAGAAAATTGTTAATTTTTTTTTTTTCAAATGAATTTTCAAATATTTCAAATACCTATTCCTGCGATATCTACCTTAGAATTGATGTAATTGGAAAAATCAAAATTAAAAAATTTAATGCTCACGCGCAATCAGCGAATATTGAAAGTAAATATTTAGAGGTTATATTTATATTATGATCATGAGCACGGAAGGAAGTTCACCACTGTGAATCGGTGTTATTGAAAAGATCCAAAAAGAGTGTCTAGTATGAAACGTTTTAATGAGTTTAGTTTTTGTTGATGAGATACCTTTTGTAAATTCAGTTCGTGCACTCACGAAAATCGTGGAGTAGGTGTTCAATGGCTACTGAGAGTGGAGTTAGCATGTTGTTGGCCCTCTCGTTATGTCATCTATTGGAAATATGATCCGATTTGGATTGGAGATGAGTGGCTCTTTGATCGAATATTTGCCAGGCAGGTTTTTGATTTGGATTTAAGGTTAAAATTGTTGTTACTTTTGTTGTCTGCTTATTTGCGATGATAAAAAAATTTGTTACCGCTTCTCTCCAAAAAGTCTTTTTTTCTTCCCCAGGCAACCATAACTTTTTGTTTACCCGATCTGAATTTCACTTCTTGCACACTTTCTTGAAACACATTTTCCAATTCTAACATATGATACAATTTTATTTACAATTTCTATATCTACACCTAACATTATTTTTACAGAACTGTTCAAAATTCATATTCACCCATTTTCTGTTCTCAAATCTGTTATTTTGATTATTTCCAATGGAAAATAGTTTGACATGTACCTGTCATGTTCCTTGTTACTCAAGATTAGCATACAGGATGTTCTTGCTTGTAGATTATTTTTGTCTATTTGAATTCTAAAGTTTCATTTTTGTATTTTGATTTCCATACTTTTATAGGTTGTGCAAATTAAATTCAATGTTGGAAACATTCGGATGATCATAGAAAAGCTGCACTGCCGAACTCTTGGATCATCTGCGTTGCCTTTAAGATAGCCAAAGGTTTCAGATATGCAAAGTACACAGAAAAATGGTAAAAACAATCATAGTAGGTATTCATGTAATGTATAAATATTATTATATCCAATTTTTACTCTTTTTAGTCTAAACATTTGAACCGATGTTATTTTTGGGTTCCGGGGACCATGATCGTAAAGAATATCAGAATTCATCGAAAGTCTTTCTGTGATGACGGGACAAATATGTTGTATTTCTATTGAAATCTACCTGAAAGTGGTGAGATGGTAAATAGAAACAACTGCCACTACTACCTGACAGTGATTCCCTATTGGGTCAGAGAAGTTGACAAACAAAATAGATGATCAACATCAACCTCGAAGTCATTAACAGATATTCAGGAAATTTCCTGAGATAGAATAACAGAGATTAGATCAAATATCACAATACTGCTGTTGTCCAATCCAATCCAAAAATATTTATTATAAAAAATATGTACATGTTAAAAACTTATCTAATATATATATATATATATACAATGAAAGTTTGCAGTTTCTTCTTTCCTCTTCTGCGTAGGGGTAGGAAGGGGGAGGAACTGCCGCTCGTAGTTAGGGGTTTAAAAACTGCCTTCCCGTAGGGGGCGAAGGGGCAGCCCCTGCTGGTGTAAGCAGTGAGCTCTGATGATATATCAGTTTGTTTCATTCCGATGATTGAAGTTTGTTGACGCCTCCTGCCTTATGGCTTATGCGTTTGCCCTATTATTTGTTTTATTTCCGATAATTCAAAGTTTTGTTTCCTCTATGTTTTCTGACTGACTCAAGTAGCGCTGGAAAATTAGATGAAAACCAGCTCCAGATAATTCAGAGTTTTAAAAAAGTTTCCCCTTTGGTTTTTGCAGTTTACACTTTAATGTACTTCTTACATTCTCAATTAATATAAATGATTTCTCTGTACAGTTCCAGAATCTGGAAAATTACGCCGTGTTTCTAATGTTCGTTATACCTGCGGTAAGTGGGCTTTTGGGTATGTGAAGTCTATAAAACTTGTCTGAGATTTTACTTATGTAGTCTCCTATTTGTCCCACTCCTGCCAATTTGCGCAGATCATCTGTTACTATTGGTAACTATACGGAGTGCTTTATTCTGCAGCCTTTCCAACCTCGAAAGTTGAGTTTTGGAAAGGCTGCAGTATATTGGACAAGCGTATGTAATTGCCGGCCTGATTCTCTGTTTGTAAATTCTAATTTTGTTGTCCATTGTCAAGTTGGAGTTGCGTGCAATGAGGGGGTAGGTCCGCTTGATTGCGGCCGCCCCTCTATGCAACGCTAACGAGATATGTTTATGCAAGTTCAGACGCTTGTCCAACTCCACTTCCAGGTATCTCACTGAGGGCCTCTCCGTCACTTGGCTTTCTTCAATCTTCAACTTCCTGAAAATCTCCACATTCGTTCGTTTTTTCGTGAAGCTAACGACCTCTGTTTTATTCGAATTTGGCTTGATCTTGTTATCCGCCATATATGGTTTGATCAATCCGATTGTATGTTCTACCGAACTGGTACCATTAACATTGACTTTTAACTTTCGTTCCGTCAAGTACGAATCTATCAATTTTATAAGGTAAAAATGCATGCGTGCCTCTGCCATTTTGGCGATTAACGCTTTTTCAGTGTCCAACAGGACCATAACTGTGTTGCGGTCCCCGTGGAACGCTTCCTTGACCCCGTGAACAACCCGGGCTACTTGGGATGTTATTGAATTACCCTTCCTGAACCCGAATTGTTCAGGCGGGATTATCCTTAGTCCTTCCACGCATTCCGCAACACGGTTCAAGAGGATTTCATCAACCACTTTTGCCACCATGCTCAGGAGCGAGATGGGCCTGTAGCTTTGTATGTCATTTTTATTTTTCCCCGCTTTGAGTAGTGGAATTATTTCTGCAGTTTTCAGACAGTCTGGATAGTGCTGCCATCTGATAATCGCATTAGTTATATAAAGTAGTTGTACGATTGATTTTTTGGAAGATTTTTGAGCAGAACGGCGTCGAGTTCATCCAAGCCCGGCGCTTTGTTCCGCGGTAGACTTTTGATTACCCTCAGAACTTCTTCATAGTTTGTTAAAACCTTTTGAAGTTCCGAGGGTATCATTCTAATTGCAGGCGTTTCCCGAATGTTTTCTGCCACGTTAGACACTCTCGTATGTTCTGGCCGCGTGTCCGGTTGTACAACGTGGACTCTGCTGAAATACCCACCAAACAAATCCGCTGTTTTCTGCGGATCTATCACCGCACGTTCGAGGCCACTCACTATGGCTGGTATGGTTTCTCTTTTTCTTTGAAATTCTCTAGTCATATCCCACAGTGAGTGGTCCCTTACGTTGAGGTTCTCAAGTTTCCGATTCCACTTGTCGTTCGTATTGACATTTATAAGTTCTGTAATTTCCGCCCCCAGTCGCATAAAATGCTCTTTATGGACTGGGTTTCTCGTTGCTTGCCAACGTTTCCGTTCTTCATTTTTGATTTTGATCAAGTCTTTGATATTTTGAGGAATCGGTAAGTTGTCACCCCTCACGATTACTTTCCTAGTTGTTTTTTCCCTCGCAACCTGTAGTACTCTGATAAATTTTCTCGTTTCAACATTTATTTCTTCTTTGGTTATGTTTTGATTTATTATTGTTTCCTATATTCCCGCCAGTTGCAATCAAAATAGTCAAATTGTATCCTTTCTGTTCTTTGGTATTTTTTCTGCTTGATATAAAATACTACAGGTACGTGGTCTGAGGTTAACTCGTTTATTGTGACTAGTTCGCTCATATCCCTCACGTTTTTGTGAACAACTGGGTCTATGATCGTCGGCGACATACCGTTAAAAAGAAAGTGGGTAGCATCTCCACTTGCCTCTATTATCACTTCATTATCTGCCGTGTATTTCAGCAGAGTTGCGCCATTCGGGCTTGTTTTGGTCGGACCGCCGTTCCACTCTTATGTCTGCCGTTGTCGGTCGCACAATGAATATGTACAATTTCTGCAACAACGAAAAAAGTGAATGCCTCAAAATACCAATATTATGCAAATTGGGAGCATGGGCGCAAAAAAGATAACGTTCTCCTCCTTAATTGGAGCTCAATCCAGGAAAATAAAATGTTGTCCGCATGGCTTCAATCAAAATCGGAGAGCATTATCAAAAGGGCTCTTACGAGAATTCGCCTCCTATCATCAGAAGATTCTCCCAACGAATAATTCTCCAGAAAGTACCAAGGTCTTTCGAAGCGCGCGGTATGTCCAGTTTTTTCGACCAATACGTCAATGCCCCTCAATGCGAGACAGAACTAGAGCGAGGTAACTGTCATCCTCACCACTTTCCTGATAGTTGACAACGGAGCGTTATGAAACCAAATCGAATTGTATCACCTTTTTCATTATTGAATAACAGTTACTCCAATATTCAGTCCATAAATCAGATGAGAGAATGATGCGGAAGTTATTTCTGAAGATTTCTCAGATTATTCATCTTTCGTTACAATTGCGAAGCTGGGTTTAGAAGTTGTCCCAAGCCATTATTCAATGAGTACTGAACTTTATCTCATTCCCAATGACTTTCCACAGTTTTTTTTCTATAGAACGTCTGAAATTTCCGTTCCTCCACCTTCTCATAATTATTTTATATTACATAACGTTTGCATATATGATTTTACCAATGAACTCCGTTGGTTTCGAAAATTGGGTTTTGACATATAAATGAAACATTAAATATCGTCTATGCTTTATTCCTAAGGACATCCAATGATTACTGGTGATTGACAGTTTTTTTTCCATTAGTGATATTAACTGCGTATTGTGCAAATTCGCTGTGCAAGTTCCCAATTACTCACACCCACATTCGACTCATGAATTGATTAAATATCAAAGTAGTATGGGGGAACATCAAACTGTGTGAAAGTTGTTCGACGTTGTTGAGGAAACAACAATTTTTTAAATACAAAATGGGTGCAAGCTCAAGTGATATAGATAACATATTGCTATAGATTGAATTATATGAACCTCCAAACTCTTCCATTGATCCAACCTCACCAGATTCAAAATCTCCAGGAATTGACTAATTCCACAGATCATTTTGAAAAACTCAATGGTCAACTAATGAATAGTTGAATTTGGGTAAGAGTTAATATTCTGTGATATAAAATATAACTCTTATGCCAAAGGAGAAGGAAATTAATATATTACAAAATTCTGGGTATCAACGCATTCACCCTCACCTCCCATTATTTTCAAAGTATGTATAAAAACTAAATTTGAGGTTTTTATTCAGTTGTTGTTGGATACAAATTCTCTACTTCTCGAAGCTACAAATCAACACAAGCAAAATATTTAATGTCCTCAAAGGGTGTTCAAAGTGTATTTCCTCCTCCTCAATATACTTCCTGATATGGACTGTGTTTATATCATAATACATCATGCAGCATACTGATAGTTTGAAATATTAGCGAATTCTGTTTTCCAGAATTTCAAGCTCTAATATGATTGTATGGAATCTCACAAGGCTAAAGGGTGAGGTTATATGATATTTTGTAGCTATTATTCGTCCTTTCAACATGAATTCAAGTAATTGATTACGTGTGCAGTATTACAGGGTGGAGTTCTTGCAGGAAATAAAGTTTCCAAATAGTACTTGTTTAAATGTTTCCAAAAAAAAGTCAATTGCTGTACATCATGCAGCATACTGATAGTTTGAAATATTAGCGAATTCTGTTTTCCAGAATTTCAAGCTCTAATATGATTGTATGGAATCTCACAAGGCTAAAGGGTGAGGTTATATGATATTTTGTAGCTATTATTCGTCCTTTCAACATGAATTCGAGTAATTGATTACGTGTGCAGTATTACAGGGTGGAGTTCTTGCAGGAAATAAAGTTTCCAAATAGTACTTGTTTAAATGTTTCCAAAAAAAAGTCAATTGCCGTAAAAATATGCAAATGCTCAAGATTTTGTTTTAATAAATAAGAAAGGAGCGCCCAAAAGTGGCTAGTGAGTCCATTGTTACCTGGTGTATTATAAAATGGAAGATTATTCAATTAATTATTTCCCTACCACGAAAAAATATGAATTTATTTTTGGTTATGATACCAAAGACTAGTCTTTCAATATTAGTTTCTCAAAAAGTTCCATTTCTTAAAATATTTCGAAATATTTTTTTTTTCACTTCAATTCATCATTATTTGGAATAGTTTCTAATTGACAAGAATTTCAATTGTATTCAAAAAAAATTCAGCCAAAATCGTAATACATATCTATGGTTAACGGAAATATACTTTTTTCTACATTGACTAGAGGTGTTCCATCAGGAGCAGATAACTTCCCATAGACAATTCTATAGCATTCTTGAAATGGGATTATTGGAGATAAAATACAATGTCTTAATTGGAGTCTGATTTTCCTTTTTTTGTGGGATCTCCTTTCCATCTTACGTGCAGCATTTCCTTTTTGTGAGCAGTTGCCACGTCCATTTCATTGTACATCTGAAGGGAATATTTATGAGTCAGTTGGTCATATTCAGCAGAGCGGTGAAAATCGTGTAAATACTTCTGTACACCTGAAAAAATAATAGTTCAACTTTTTGAGGTACAGTCCATTTGATATATATATACAAATAAAAGGAAGCGAAGATCCAGATCCATCAGGCCAAAAAACGATAATGTAGTTGGTTTTACTATCGCTGGTAGAATTATGAGAAGATTCCTTTTATTACTTTGATTCCAGTGTATCCAGTCACATTCGTTAAATTGGTGATATAAACTGCTAGACTGAAAAGAGGTCATTGAGAAATGAAGCATTGAGCTTCTTCATCGAAGTAAAGAATGATCACAACCTCCTTTAAATGCCATTATATTTTTCTGTATTTATACTACGTTATTTCTCATGGGGTGAATAACTATGCCAACTTCATGATATTTTCATTTTTGTTAACTCCAAGGGTGGTGTTTATGGTGGTCTTTTACAAAGGCATGGAATATTGATGCAAAGTTGGTCTTGAACGACTTGTCGAAAATCAGATTTGAATTTTTAGTATTATTATTATAATAATATTTTCATCAGCGAGCGATATCTTCGGATAGACATTATCATCTATGGAGATTGTATTCAGAATTATTGAAAAAACTTTCATTTCATAATTGTTATTGAATAAGTATGACTACGTGGTAATTATTTACAGGTTGTGGCAATCAGTTACATGCAAATTCATTTCGAAACAGTTGTATGTCTACTTCAGACTCACATTGAGATATCTACTTCTTAAACCTACCTTCCGCATTGGGAATGTTAACCGTATTGAATCGTAATATCTGAATTAATGTGGGGACGAATAAAAAACTATGAGCTGCAGCACCTCATATTGTGATATAATGAGGACAGAAAAGTGACGAAAAAACAGCCATATCGAAATAATATCACAAAGAAGGGCACTTATAACATATTGATATAGCATTGAAATAATAGATATGCCTCATTCAAAAACATGCATGTATTGATACAGTACCTCATCCGATAAAATTTGCCCAAAATAGGCTAGACTGATTATTACCATAACACCCATTGACGTAATATAAATCATCCTGAAGTTGTTCGAAGGAGAGATTCCCTGAAATAAAAAACACGGAAAAGTTGCAGGGACTTCGAATAAAACTTGGAATCAAAATAATAGTATTGTTATTGTGTTTGCAGATGTAGGTTTCATGTAAATGACGAATTATTGAAATGACGAATGAACTTTTTAGAGATATGTTTGAGAAGGCGATATGGTTATTTAATCTTCAGAAGTGTATTCAACTAGAGGGTGTAGTGAGTTGATGGAATTTATGAATTCTGTTGAATGATGTTTCGTCTCGTTGAAGAAAACTACGCTATCATTTACGTATCCGTATCAGAAATGAGGTAAAATGTGATTATTTAGGACTGATTGCTCTTCAAATTTCTGCTGGAAAGATGCCACCTGTAATTTGTATGTAAAATTTGTTATTGCATTGAAAGAAGTTTGGGTCTAGAATTACATTAACTAGAGAACAAATGTCTAGAACTATGAGTTTCCACATCAATTCGTTTACTAACGTCATCTGGTGGTACACTGGGGACTAGGTTTTCAATATGAAGAATCACTAGAAATGCATTGGGAGGGATGGTACCATCATTTGAATTTTTTTATCAGGTCCCTGCAATTTTTGAGCAATTTAGGGTTATTAAAATGTAAGATTTTCAATAAAATATTCACCAACCATTAGGCTGATAAGGATGATGATGAATACATGTACCAGACTATCGGTATCATTGAAATGAGATGTTTGTGAACTTTTGGAAGTCAATATGAAAGTGGGGTTGCTCTGAATGAGATCTGATTCCATTTCATTGGATTGATCTAGTGTATAAACGCTCGCGTCAAGAGTTTGTTATAATAACTTTTTCTGTTTGATGAGATTTTTGTGGGATTTTGTGTGGTAACTGGTGTTCAAGAAATATTCTACTTGTGGAGCACAGTATTTTCAAGAACTGCCGTAATATTTCCTTTATCTGCTGTAGTAATTACCAAGTCGTTCTGATGAATTTCCTTTTGTAGGTTATTGATGGTGTTGACATCTTTGTTTTTTTTTGAGAGTTCCTAACGTGCGAAGGATTCAAAATAATTAATACTTTCCATCTAATTTGGTGTTCATTGCTGTCATTGAACGCAATGGCTTTCTCTGCTTCGACCTCTAAGAACTCTTAAGTCTTTTTAATTGGTTATTGTGAAAACTGTATGTTATTCTATCGTAGAATCTGAATTCTGAATAACTAGTCTTTCCTTTTTTTATTGGAATGTAAATATGATTCTTCGTATATTTTTTCACATTCAGTTTTTGAAATTTTCAATGGAGTGCACTTTTTTCCACCTTCCATTTGAACATGGTTTCTGTTATCTTCAAGTGTGTCCGAGTCTGGAAGGGGAAAGAAGTTGGTGATTTTGAACAATTCAAATTTCAATTTCAGATACACTCCATCTATAGATTCTCAATTAAACTTGATTTTTTCTTCGATCCATGTAGTTTTTGCTATAAGTCTTGGAAGCTCTTGGGGATGTAGACTTGGTCATAGACATTCATTGTTGTACCGAATTCAAATTTTCGGCAAATTTCTAGAAACTCTTATGTTTCTGAGTTGGTAAACTATGCGGGTTCGATTATTTGTATCTATTTTTTGAAAGTAATCCATGAACTCGAAATGAAGTTGTGAAGATACGAAGGAATAATTTACTCTAAGTCTGACTCCACACGATTCATTGAGTTACATTTCTCATTTACGGAAAGTTAACTACGTTGAAGTGACAAATAAATATATTTCTAGGGCTGCAGTCCTCATTTTCAGTGTGATACTGATCCTACAATTAGCAACAATCCAGAAACAGAAATATTCTTTCAATCATAAATATAACCAACTATTGGAAAAAATATTCATCTTCAATTGTGTTCTGGATGGGAAAAATCCGGTTTTCAACCCCATTTTTATTTTATTTTATATTTTGTCATACTTACGAAGAGAGATGAATAATAATGTCCACGAGAGACATAATATATAAAGTTGCGCAGGCCTGTTTCCTTCACCAATGAAATTGCTGAACTGTCAAAGATCGAGAATGCAAATTGATGGCTAGGTGAGGAAATTCTTGGAACTGATTTGTGTAGATTCAATCATCAACAGTCGGATCAGTGGGTAGTGCCAACTTGACGCAAAACTAGATGTCAAATATGCTGTTTTGTGGGGAGAAATATGATAAGATGTTCAAAAGATAAACACAGGTTGCAGAAAATCGTCAAATATTTGTTTTTCATTTAAATAAATCTTGAAAAACCAACCTACTCTGCGTAAATTACTTCATGAAACTAAAACAGTGATTTGAAATGGTGAAATTTGTTACGTGTGATCAATACTTGAATGAATGTTTGAAAGTTATAAAAAGTCCATTGGCATCGAAAATAGTAGGAGATTTAAACCGGTTGTGGGTCTTCCTCCACCACTATGACGTCACGCGTGACCTTGTGTGTTTGACCTTGAGATTTGATCCTGGGAGTTGTAATTGAGTTTTGTCATTGGGTTTCGACCACTTTGAGATTTGACCTTCAATTTTGACCTTGAATTTGACCTTGAGCTCCTTAACATTGAATTGGACTTTGAGATTTGACCTTGAGTTTTGATGTTGGGATTGTTTCGGCAACCTTGAGATTTGACCTTGAGTTTTTGTTTTTATTTGACCTTAACTAAAGTTGAGGCGTAGGCATACATATTCTGTGTGGTCATGATTTTCATGAATCCTTGCACTCTCCAAGCGAGGAGGGTGTTCATCCTGTGAGAGAGCTAAGAGTGAACTGCGAGTATTGATGAGTATGTTGATGGTCAAGTGCGCGATGACCTTCACACTCCC
Organism: Gonioctena quinquepunctata; assembly: GCA_018342105.1. NCBI lineage: Eukaryota > Metazoa > Arthropoda > Insecta > Coleoptera > Chrysomelidae > Gonioctena > Gonioctena quinquepunctata. The sequence goes on from JAFIRS010001399.1 coordinate 133,291, forward strand.
ATCTACTAAAAATGGGATGAGGATGTGTCTTATAAAAATGTGTGAAGTCGTTGTTGAGAAATCAGATGTTGGATAATATCATTAGAGTGAATACAGAGTACGAGAAGTAGTGTTTCAATTCAGTGAGTGTATTTTTTGTCAGTGGAAATAATCTATATTTTTTCATACAGTCTCACTATGTCTTTATTTCCAAAAGTTGTGGATTTGAAGAGAATCAATTCTTCAATAATTGAACAGAGGGTGGGAGTTTTTGAAAAAAGAGCAACATCATCATCGGTAAAGCTTTCAACATAATTTGTATGACGATTTGTAACACTCGTTTTGGTAGATCTATTCTAATGACATTACGTGATGATAATAATACTTTATTCAAATCATAGTTGTCAAAAAATATTCCAGATGAATTCAATGCGGACAGTGTCAGTTGCATGAATGCTTCAGATTTCAAATATACAATAACGTATTTGGGTCAGAGTCCACAAGTATCAGGTGGTTTAAGAACTCGACCTAGTGTAGAATTCAACTTCATTTAATGATAATATTGTTTATATGCTGATAGTTAGGATACAGTGATTTTATGTTGAATATAGATATTTCTCCAGTTAAAAATAACATTCAGTGTAGAAATAATATATTTGGAGCATCACATTTTTCCCATGTAAGTAGAATTATTTGAATATCAATGCTATATTTTGACAATTCTTTTTTTGTTTCAGTTTCCAATTTTCGAACATGTGGATGCACTATGCCAGCCAACATTGGGTGGAAGCCGTGACATTAATACAGCCATCAATAGACTACGTTCCCATTTGAATGCTTTGGCTGAAGATGCCCTCCATGCTACAGTCTATGATTTGAATGTTTTCTCCAATGAAGATGAAATCCAAAGATGTGCACATTCATCCGAGAAGTACGACAAGGGTGCAGTACTTTGTGAGGAATTCAGTCAAGGCGCCATCATCATACCACAGTTCTGTGAAGAAATGATCAAATTGGATCTGGAAGAGTTTCTCCACACTCTTTTACCATTCCTGCCCGATGACATAATCGAGAAATATCAACTATATGATGAACATGATGATGAATATGATCATGTAGATATTTGATATGAAATAAAACATATATTTACAAAATCTTGTTTATTCATTTTTCCATTACACATAAACATCATTGATATACTTAAAAATATTCAGATATAGCACAAAAATGAAATATTGAACATTTCAAAGTGAATTATGAACAGAGCTATCCAATGCATTGTGAGTCAAGAAGGTGTCGTGTATAACGAGTGCATAGATTTTGTTACGATATATCTGTTACATTTCTTATTGATATGCTCAGAGATTCATTCACTTCAATCCCTATTGAAAATCTTAGCGACATCTAACCGTGGGCAATGGAACAATCATTACGGCTGGAGAAGAAGAACTGTCGCAAGGGATCTGACAGTACGATTATATTTGAAGGGATGTGCGTGGCATTCTCGTGCCTTTTCCGATCTTTTCGCAATTAAGATATATTGTATTCTGAAGCTCGTCAGCCATTGATTAACAGAGTAGAATATGCCATGTTGAGATAATTAATTAATCAGAGCATTTTCCTTTCACCGCGGAAGTGATTTCGAATCTGTGAATTGATAAGTGATCTCAAGGTATGTATTGGGAAGGATGTTTGGACCAGAGATATTTAAAACATGTCACGTTCAGATGATTTTCAGTGAGAACGTCAGGTAGTCAAAGAAAGACATTTCTGAAATCATCTAGTATTTTGTTCAAGTGAACAGTGATTGGATTTGTTCAGGTAAATCTGACGAACAATTGCAGTGCCGTCCACTATATATTTTCAAGGAATTCTGTTAGAATTATGGATGCCACATGTGGTTTATTGGATTAAATTGAAATGTCGGTGTTCAATCTTATCTGATTGGATTGCTTGCCCTGACAAGGCTCTATTGAGATTTAAGGAGGGTTTCGCAAATATATGATATCACTTACGCTGTATTTGATATGATATAGTTGGAGGAAAATGTATATATTTTCCATGAGTTTTTATATATCTTTGGTATGGTTCCATATCTGGTGATAATAATCACCGAACTGTGATTTTGATGTGGGTGAAGTATCATATATATATATATATATATATATATATATATATATATATATATATATATATATATATATATATATATAGCATGTATACATTTGGTCCTTGAAATTTGGAATATTCTTTGATTTTATAGAAGCCTTTCTGAAGAAGTATTTGACGGCTGGTCAAACAATAATTCATATAATTTTACAACTTGATGCCAAATTCTGATTCTTTCTTTTTTTATATTCTTAGTAAAGTATAATCTTGGCTGCCAGGATCAGAATTTATCTTTTCTTTATGTTTAAATCATAAAATAATTCTTCAATTTCAGTATTGAATATTACTGACCAATCTCAGCACAAGCTGATTTCATTTTAAGCAATAATCTCTTGATGAGATTACACTCATTTGTAACAACTATACGTTGAGGAGTGTATTGAGAAATTCCAAGTTTCAAGAAGTTGAATTTTTGTATAGCAAATTCTGACACAAACAATATTGTTCTTCATGTAATATTGCTGAGAACACACTCTATGGACAGGGAGCTGATGGTTGTATCCTGATCTATCTGTACACCTGATCGGTCGCCCAGCAGCTATAAGTACCCCCTAATTGCGAGTTAACCAACTACGTGAAGTCTAGCTGCGTGCTACACAAAAATACAATCAGAGGTACATCGTCATCGATAAACCGACAGGTTTAGCAAACAAAAACAATATTAGTTTTCCTTGCGTTGGAAACTTAATGAATCTTTCATTCAATATATGTTGAAGATCTGAAAATGATGTGAATTTTGTAAATAGATTGTTATAAGTTGGTATTTGTTTTATTGTTGTAGTTATTTACAGAAGGAAAGTTAATTGATGTGCAATCATTATTGAATAGGGAATTTGAATTTTTGTCCTAGTTTGCATAAAAATTCTGGCGTCCATTCAAATTCACAATTTCTAAAACTTTGCTTGAAACATAAAAAATTTGAAGCTAGCAAGGCGGTCCAAAGAACTCCACACCGCTCTCCACTGAATAGTCTGGGCATTCTATTACAACAATTAACTTGTTTATCATTACAACCTTGGTGTTGCCTGGAAATTTAGTTTTTCTTGTTTCGAACTCCAGCTTGATATCCACTGTAGATGATTCTGTAGCATTCGGTTGATGTGAACAATCTTTGATGAACTGGGGATTCTGTTGAAATGCCTCAAGGTCCATAAGAGGTTCACTCATATCTTTGTCATAATAACTACGTTGAAAGTCCTCATATGCATAGTAAGCTGAAGAGAATAGTTTTTCATCAAACTCCAGGTTCCAACTCTCATATGGGTAGACTTCGGAGTTCAAATACACTCGGATGTTATTTATGTCTGCATTTATGAATTTTGTCACATCCAGTGTTCTGTTTTCGGATGCGTTGGTACTTTGAAAACGAATAATTTTAAAGCGAGGTGTTTCCAAAGTGTTGGTTGTTTTTATTGCCCATATGTCTGAGAATGTGGGAGTAATTCATAAAGATCCCACATACGATAAGCCAACTTGATTTTTGAATTCAGACCCTCTTATTTATTCTACTGAATAATTTGAGCTTCTGCTTGTCATCGGGCACAACATGTTTTATTTTCCATTCAATCATTGTAATCTCCAAAGTGGCATCAATTTCTCCAATATATGAATTTTTGAATGAGCGAGCTATAATCAAAATCAGTTCTTGTTTTTCATTCAGAATGCTCTTCTTATAATCCTCGACAAAACTCATCAAATATTTGAGAGGAAGTTTTCCACTGAATAAATGACTGGGTCCATCAATGATGTGTTGTTCTGTGTCGGAAAGTCTCCATCCTGTTGTCAAAAGGAGAGTGTGATTGACCAAATGAAACCATATTCTTCATTGTGGATGTTATGCCTGGTTTTCTAACATGGGAAACTTGCTCACCACCCATTTCATAGCGGATCTCATCGAAGAGGAATGCCAAAGCATTGTTGGAAAGATAGCATACTCTGTTCACTTCATTTGGTTTGAATTTTCCCTCAATATAAATGCAACTGTCGGCAATGTCCAGTATTACATCTTGATTGTTGATTGCAATTCGGATTTCATCTGAATTCTTGAACAATGGCAATCCGTACGGCTTATAGGTATGCTCGTGCAGACTTATGAGAGTATGATCGACCACTGGCTCATTGAAAATATTCAACTTGTCACTGTTTGCTTCGAGTACCATTTTATTGCCGACTTCGAATTCTGAGTTCAATAGATTTCAGAAAATTGAGATCTCTCTCGCTGGCAATGTATGTCTTTGCCGTTCAGCTTACACTTGTGGACCGACCTTCTTTCTGTCAAATCTTTTCTTTTTGACGATATTTGATGGATGACGATCTCTGTTTGGTGAAAATATTCCGTATTCACTGTTTTGTCGTTTGTTATAGCAAAAACCCATTACATTCGTTATTGTTATTTCTTCAATTCCAGTATGACAACTTTTTTTTCCCCTCTACCAAAATCAATGAGATTATTTCGATGATCCAATATGCGCAGAGTAATGTTGTCGATGAACTGACGTCCTTTCGGGCTGATGGGCATGTAAATAATATTGTTTGGCTCTTTTGTTATATTATAGCCCGGCTCGACATCAACACCGAATGAAAAAAGAATATGATTCTCTTCGTCATTTATGTATGATCCGAAAAGGATGTTGCAATCCAATCAAATGAGTCTCACGGGTACGATATTCACAGATGTAGATTCATGCATGCGATTTGCGCTGATTTTTTTTTCTCGAATCCCAACAGGGATGCTATTGAGATTTTATGTCTCAGTTCCACCACATACTTTGCTGCTCGAAGGCTGAACAATTCATCTAGTGTGGTGTCATCATGTTTCGCGCCATGAAATACTTGCAATTCAAGTTCTTGTTGGATAACATCATTCATTTATTCTATCTCATATGCACCACATGATATTTTTATATCATGTATAGTACTGACTGTAAGGGCTTCATTTGTGGGAATGAAAAAAGTGATCAAGTTGTTCGTTTCCATGACATTGTGGATTGTGTTGCATCCATAGAATCCCAAAAGCCCCAATCCATAAAAGCCCTAATTCTTATTCAGCTCAATGGGTGGGAAGAAGTCTGCACTCAAGACACTGGATCCAACAGCTTGTAGCTCGAACTTTCGTGACATGACTGATTGCATTCATATGATAACAAATCATTTTATTGTTGTTCACAACACATGTGGTATAATTTTCTTCGTTTCCTCGGCGGCATTGTTAGTCCCAATTCAATTTGATTGTTATTGGTGCCAGTATTACAATCATCGATGGTGCAATAACAGCAAAATAGTTTTCGGGGTATGGGGCCGTCATTCACATCACTGGAATTTGATGTTCCAACACTTGCATTGTCCATATGATGTTCATAGCAATATTTATATTTCAAAATATCAAAATCCTCTTGAAGGTGTTTGGAAAGTATTTCCCAAACCGATGCAATTTTATAAGCTGCCCAAGAAATCATGAACTCGTTGGGCATATCTGCAAGTTGACCTTTACTCATTTTTTTTCAAGCTGCGTTATCTTGAATATGAGATGAGGGAATGCCCCATTCTCTTAATAGCCTCTCGATCCATTTCTCACCTGAAATCCATTTTAGTTTTTTCAGGTGATTGAAAGAGGAAGAAACTTCAAGCATAAGTGTCCACACACAACTGTATTGTATTTCTGCTCTAATTTTCTCGACTGCATGTGTACCTTCTCGGAAGTAATGGACCGACTCCACTGGTGGGAGTGAATCTCCAAAACTGTCGAAATATGTTGCAACTCTTCCAATTTTCTTGTATGCCAACCAATGTGTTCCTCGACCGCTGATTCCATCCAAATTGATGATGACTGTTTCATGATTACGTGGTCCTGAGGTGGGCAAATTATCACGGAAATGTGGAATTTTCAATTGTTTGGCATAATATGTCAGATCGATATCTGTGAGAGGTTTAAGAGGTAGGGCATAAATTGGTTTTTTGATGTATATGGTTTGAGGTAGATGCCGAGGCCTTTGCGATATGGTTTCAAGAATATACCACTACCCTTTTTTCCTAAAGCTATCGCCTCTAGCTTTCTGTTATGGTGTTTTACCTCTATCAGATCATTTTTGCTCGCACTTTCCGAATTTATACCTCTGCTTATACCTGCCGCAGCATCAGCCAAACTACCCAATGCAGACATTCCGGCAAAAATTGGTATCAATGGTAAAATTCCACCAACTTTCTGAATAGGTATTATGCGAGATGTGCGAATTTTTTTCTTTCCGCCTGCTGCTTCCAAATATTTACGTGCTGCTTTCAATGCCATTGTCGTGGCCATTTTTCTGTTGTTTGTCACGAATTGATTACCTCCAGCTTTATTTAATTCATCCCAAACTCTTCATACAATTCCTGCTCCGAATGATACATTTCTGATTTCATTTCGCCCATTTTCTTCGATTCATTTTTTCTACTTCGTTTGACAGTGTCTACATGACAACCCATACCGAAACGCCTTTTTGCCTTACTTATGTTGGTGACGAGAAGAGCGGCTTCTCCGACTATTGAATGTCGTGTGTTTTACAGGCCCTATCCAATTTATTGATGCCTGGATCGTTGCGTGCCAATCGTTTTTGTAATTTAGTTCCGGGTTCACAATATTGATATCCTCCAGGTGAATGCAATTCAACTGGTAGCTTATCAATTAACGGATTCACAAATCCTCGACCTTTTTTTTTATTATTCGATCTGTTGCTTTTAGGTCTGCTCCGTGTGGTAGTAGACATTTAAATGAAACATATCTCACACATCTTGCATTAATAAGTGTCAAACCGTCAAACAATGCGCATTGTCGAACAAAAAGAAGAGTTTGCAGTTGATCATTTGGATGAGAGAATCGGGACTGGATTAAATGGGCCGAACTCATTGAGACATGGCCCACTACTTCCATCATCTGTCCGCTCGCTAATCATCGGTCCGTCAAATTGCGGAAAGACAAATTCCATGACATCTCTATTGACACATCCACAAGGATTGCGATTTGCAAACGTTTATCTCTATTCAAAGTCGTTGAATCAACCGAAATATGAATACTTGCGCAATGTGTTAGCGCCAATAAAAGGATTGGATTTCTTCACATTCAGTAATAATGCAGACATTGTGCAACCCTCTGATGCCAAACCAAATTCAGTTTTCATTTTTGATGACGTGATTTGTGAAAAGCAGGATATTATCCGATCATATTTTTTGTATGAGACGCCATAAAGATGTTGATTGCTTCTATTTCGCACAAACCTATTCATGAGTTCCCAAACAGCTAGTACGTGACAATACCAACTTCATCGTCATATTCAAGCAAGACGAGATGAACTCACATCATATTTTCTCTGATCACGTCTCGCCCGATGTCACATTCAAAGAATTTCAGATGATGTGCGTGAATTGTTGTGATGATCAGTATAGATTCCTTGTCATTGATAGAAATCGAAAAGTATGTGATGGACGATATCGCGAAGGATTCGATAGTTTCATATATCCTTGATATCTCAATTCGAAAAGACTTAATCATTCATCGAACTCCGTTGAGGTCACTACAATAAACTCGTCATCGAAATAATGGATCTCTTGCGAGATGAATGTGTAGAAACCAAAATGGATTTGAAACGTCAAGCGACCGAAGCTGTTCGACAAAAATTCAATTCCATCAGAAGTGGAGATGTGGAAGAAAAGATTGCCCTTGATAAACTTTATGATCCTATCACAAAACCACCTAATGCTCTTTCTTCTGCTGCTATTGTGAAACCGTCTACATCTTCTCGTTCCATTCGAACCAGCACTCCCATTGGAAAAAAACATTCTTCCAGCAGTGATGCATCATTTCCAGGTATTGATAATGAAACCATCAAAGATGTGGATGGCGAGAAAATAGCTGCAACTACCCTATTCGAAACACCCACTTCATCAATGACGAGTTCACGAGATATGCAATTTTCCAGCAATGGTTCGAGACTGAAACAACATTTGCAAAATATCAAAAATGGCAATGGTGCATATGATGCGAATTATGGTGTGAGGGTAGATCCTCCAACACAAACACTAAAAATGGGATATCTAGAAGTCCGTTTTGATGATGGAAATATTTTCTTTTCAGGATGGTACTATGCAATTACGTCAATACCGTGGCACTTCAGATTTATATAACTTGATCTTCCTCAAGAAACCGCCTGGAGTTGGTGATGCAAAAATTCGAAACACATATATCGAAATTTTGGATTTAACGAAGGCATTGTACAAAGAGCATGAAGTGAAAAATAGAATAAGATATAAAAAAATCGAAGAAATATCAAGAAGTCATAAAGCCACTGTTGAAATCGAGAAATACTTCCAATACACTTCTGAATCAAAGCGGCGAAGGAACAAAAAGATTAAAGTCACAGAAAGTGTTTACATCAAAACCGGAGAATTATGTATACTGGAATAAACCTAAAGAGTTATTGGATCGTTTGCGATTGTTAATTGCTTCGAAAGCATCCTGTCATACAGGACATGAAAATGAGATCATATCAATAATAGGGGAGCTACGTGAAGAAGGTATTATATATTAATACAACTATATTGAACAATCACTTCATCATTGCAATATCACCAGAGAAGAAGAAGAAGAATGGCTAATAATATCAAACGTCATATTGTGGACGAGTTACATAAGCAAGCTCGTCGTAACTTCCAGAGAAGATTGACTGTCGTCAAAGGCAAATGAGATTTTTGGCAAATAGATCTGGCAGAATTTCAACCTCATGCCAAAATTAATAAAGGTTATCGATACATTTTGGTGGTCATTGACTGTTACTCTGAATATTTGTGGACAAATCCAGTCGAATAGAAAACAGGTGAAGACATAACTGATGCCATGGAGATGGTATTGGAAGATGCCCACTATTCTCCGAAACATGTGCAAAGCGATCAAGGAAAGGAATTTTACAATAGCAATTTTTCGTCATTGATGGAGCAAAAAAATATTAAACATTATTCCACTCTGAGTGCTTCAAAAGTATCTATGGCTGAAAGAGTAATTCAAACAATCAAAACTTGGATATATAAGGAGTTTTCAATAGATGGAAATCATAAATGGTTGGAAATCCTTCCAATCATAACACATAGATATAACCATACAAAACATCGTACAATAGGTATAAAACCCATCGATGTTGAAACCACTACAAAGTTGAAAATCGTCAAAAAGAAAAAAAGGAAAGAAGATGAAAAAAATCGAGCCAAAATATCGGGTGAATGATATACTTCGTATTAGCAAGTATAAAAATCTATTCGAAAAGCCAACTTCGCCACGTCAAAGTCAACAGCATATATCCACCAACATACATTTTCGAAGACATTGATAAGAATCCCATTCCAGGATGCTTCTATGAAGCTGAATTGCAGAAAACTCAAAATTCTGACGTGTACCTTGTCGAGAAGATATTGAAGAGAAAAGAACAAAAAGTTTTTGTCGAATGGTTAGGTTTTTCCAATGAACACAATTCATGGATCTCAAAGTATGCCATTTTGTAATATTTCTATATTATGTAATGTTTTGAAATAATAAACTAGTTTATGCTTCAAAGTATTTCTTTATTTTAATTGCTCGCAGTATTCTGCATGTACACACAACTCAATTCAAATTCATTTATCAAAACAATCAATACATATATGAAAAATTCAAGCTATTCACTAACACTATAAAATACATTGTTCAAGTCTTTTATGCACTTTTATGCACGACAATCGACCATCATATGGGACGATAATTTGGAGCGATGGGTGCCCATTGGAGAAGATCTTCACGTCAATATACCTGCAGAAGATTCAAACTATGACTCGGACGAAACAATATATCTGCAATTGGATGAAGGAATTGACTCAGATGAATCCATAGATTTTTTCTATCCGTAGCATGAATAGAAATAGAATGAGATGGAATAAAATAAAATGAAATAAAATGTTTTTTTCTTCATTGTGTCAGGTAATCTTCAACGAATTATATATATATATATATATATATATATGTATATATATATATATATATATATATATATATATATATATATGTAATATATATATATATATATATATATATAATATTCAATGTAATGGTTTCATTTGAATTGTTTTGGTTGAATCAGTCACACCACACAGCTGTAGACCACTATGACAAGTATTGATAAATAAAAATAATAATGAAGCCTACCATTTGGTAACTTGGACTTACGCTCATAAACATGCCAGAAAAATGTATTGGCAATATGTGGCAGCAGATTGAATGAGATTCCAAAGAAGAATAAATGAAGCTGCAAACATTATTGATCCAATATTGAAAGCTGTTCATAGACTGAAAATATTCCATCAAAGATTTTGTGATTGATAAATGAATGTATAGTGTGAGCTAAGTAGCATCATGTTTCATTTTCCCAAGTGAAATCGAATATTTGTAGAAACATTCTTAATTCTGGATATATCATTGTAATCCCAGATATATAAATGTTTTGATTTCCAAATATACTTGAAAACTAATACTTGATAAAGTAGAGGGTGGCGCCCCGTGCACGCCCACCTCGTGGATGGCGCCCCAACCTCGCACCATCCTTATGTGTACCAACCTTTGGAATGTACACCCCAATATCTATTTCATCCCTAACAACTAATCATCTATCATGATGACATCATCATGATCGTCGTAGTCCTCCACAATAATGTCATCAAAATTCATTTCCTCCACCCGCCTGCGCACGAGCCCCACAAGTCTCTATCGAGGGTCTCTGTCTAACCATTCGATGTCCCCAACACAATCACAATGTTCGTTGCACACGTGGACGGTTTCATCCGAATCGTCAGAATCCCAATCCTCCTCAGCTCCTTCCATTGACAAAGTGGATGAGTCTGAGTCTGAATATGACTCATAATATTGGTCGGAAGAAGAGCTCTTTTCACCCACTTGGATAGAGCCATCACTACCTGGCAACTCCAATGAACTTGGAAGTGGTGAATCACCACGTTCCAACACATAACAACTGGAATCAGCAACGGCTTTGGTTACGTCTGACATGATGATCAGAAGTGAGGAAATGATCGACGTCTCATTATTTTTATTGTGATTCAGAGGAGTGAAGGGGGTAAGTCAGGAGTAAGAATGTAGTCAATCATTCAAGTTTCAAATATACTTATTCCCATCATTAATTTATGAATATTTTATATGAAGACTGAATGTGATTTCACTAGATATTATTTTTTTGTTCATTCTTAATTTTATGTTGTTCATTCTCAACTTTATGTGTTGTTTATGTTCTCTGTTCCCAAGTGATATTGAATATTTGGAAAAAATATAAAAACTTGTTATATATCATTGTGAGCGCACCGATGTTCTTTAACTTTCATCATTCTGATATATAGCTGTTGTATCATTAAATAACATTACAAATCTATTCCTGATGGACTAGAGGGTGGTGCCCCGCGCGCGCCCCCTGTGTGTGTACCAACCTTTCAGAATGTACACTTCAATATGAAAGTCCACCCCTAATCGTCTATCACATCATCATCATCGTCTATGACATCATCATCATGGTCTATCACGATGACACCATCATCCTCGTTGTCACTAACGTAAATCACTTCGTCCACAGGCTGTTGCACTGCCAGCCGTCTGCGTCTCGGTCTACGTATGGGCATTAAGTCCCACCACTCATTCTGGTTCATCCTATCCCTCTCAGCATCAGTTACACTCCACAGTAGTCATTTCAGACATGATCATTGTCTGACTCTTCCGCATCACTGAACCACCAGTCATCATCCCCATGAAATGATCTTCCACTCCGAAGTAGATGGTTCAGGTGAATCCATTCCCTGGGTTGTTGAGGTTACCTCGTCTCCTTGGATAGGACCAGTTGGCGTCCTCAGCACACTTAGATGTGGTGAATCACCACGCTCCAACACGTAGGCACTTGAGTCAGCAACGGCTTTGGTTACGTCTGACATGATGATCAGAAGTGAGGAAATGGATCAGCATGTAATTCAATTTATATCATTCAGAGGGGTGGAGGAGATATGTCAGGAGTGGGGGTGAAGCGAGGAGTAGGAATATGATCGATCATTCGAATTTGAAAGAGTCTATGTCTCACTATTTAGTTAACAATATTTTATGCGTAGGCTAAACGGGATTTCACTATATTTTATTTTTATTTCAACATAGATCTATTTGCTTTTCAGAAGAGGAAATCAATTCGAGCTCAGATGTGTCAGAATCATTTGAATGATTCAGAAAACTTTGTTTTTTTGTATTAGGACCAATTTCACCATATGCAGAAATGTTCATTATTTGGAAGAAGAAAAATTATAGTACTGTTATTAGGGAAGGCAATTTATTCCAAAAAAAGTCAACATCGAAATCAATTTATAATTACAAGAAAAAGAAACTACAATATATCAAAATGTTTATAACATATATACAATTATGAGTTCTGATCCATTATTTCAAGTCAAACCCTAGTTGCTATTGCAATAGCAACATATTTGTGCCAATTTCAGTTGAATTAATGGATTTTGACATCTGGCACATAATTAAGATTCAATTCCGTCAAGCATCCTCCTCACGTGGATGTCAAATGCCCAACACCTCTGATTGAAATTGATTCTGCTGCTATATTCCGCGAAACAGAGAAAACATAAATTCTGCACACCATTTCTCATGATCACCTTGAACAAACTCCTTTCAGGGATAGGAACGGAGTATGGATATAATGAATCGTATTCAAATAAATATGAAGTTGGGTGGGGTAATATTTCTTAGTTTGCTTTCCTCCTTTTCTACGATTAAATTTAGTATTTCACGAAAACCTCAATTTGCGTGATTGGGTTTTTAATGAACTTGTTTTCTAAATTATAGGTTGGACGTCGTTATAGTGGGTGATTCCTGTATCTTATTTGAGTGAGACTAGTTCCGGATTGATGTCTGAATTTCAAATTTTTATTTCCGGGAATTCTAAGCCGCCGGGTGATTTGAAAGAAATTCAAGTGTTGATTCAGTTTTCGAATTTGAATGACTTTCTGAGGGAGAGTTTGATATTGTCGAAGTGAATTTCCTCCTGGGTGTTGGTAGTTAACGTTTTTTTCTTTTGGCAGTTTACTGAAACTAGTTGGATTGGCTTCTTGAATTTATTTGCGGTTTTCTTTCTTTCATGTATTCTTTTGAAAACAGTTTGATTTTGTTGAAATATTTTTGGCTGGTCAGGAATATCGTTGACTTGTTTGATTGGGTCTTGATTGATTCGTGAATGAATCAATTTTGCGAATTCTTTGTCTCTGTTCAATAGTTCATTACAATGTTTCCGATTCCTAAAGTCTCTTGTGCTAAGTAGTCATACGTACACGTTCGATTGGTCCATTACATTGGAGGTGGTTAGGTGAACAGAAATATATTTTATTTTGTGTATTCCAAGAAGTTCTAAAATCACAGAGTCTTCGAATTTGGTGCCGTTTTCAATGATAATGTGTTCCGGAACACCATGATGCTGGAGAAATTGCATTAGGTGGTCAACTGAAATGATATGCTTGAGCATATTTTGAGAAGCTATCTATGGTCGTCAAGAATGTATTCTACTCTGAGGTGATGATTTCGCAAGGTCTGGTGGACGTGGGGGTGATATTCATTCTGATTTGATTTGAGTTTCGTTTGTATTCAATTTGTTCGTATTCAAATAAATGTATGTATGGATTTTTTCATGAAGGGTCAGTAATGTTTCATCCATTCTTCTGTGGTTAGTATTTCCTTCATGATAATTTTGAATGGTCTCTCTTATGTCGCCTTTGTTCATGATGTCGATTAGTTTTTTCGATTTTTTTTTAAATTTCAGTACCATTGCAAACTGTCATGAATGGTTCATGGAGTTTGAAATTTTATAAAAATAGGTGGTATTGAGCTCCGAGATTGACATAGTTTTTTATAAAATCAATCGTCTTTTTTTCGAAATTATTTGTGACAATTGGTGGTGTATACGTTTTTTTCTTCCTAAAAAGTATTTGAATTTGTGATTTGTGTGGATAGTGCAAGACGGAGCTCACGAATATTCCTTTGGATTCGTAGTTGACTGCTGTTCCTATGATTGATATTTCGGAAATAGGGTTCTCTTCATTATCTCAGTTGACAGTTTGATTTTCATCATGATCATTTTGATTTCGTGTTTCGAAGTCATTGGACATAGTTGGTTGATTTTCTAGGACATTCGAAAAGTCATAATTTCGTTAAACTTTGGGGTCTGGTTGTACTTTCGTCGAAACGTTGTCAACGACACCTGTGATTGTTTCTGTTGTTTCTGCTGGGATATGTATAGTTTCAGTGTGGAGATCTAGGGAATAGTTAGGATTTGGGAAAAGGTTAGATTGTTTTCCATTGTTATTGCCGCTGAAATTGTTGGTTCCTTTCAGTATATCGTCCAGTTGGTACAAAAAGTTGTTCGTTTTTTGTATGTATTTCTATTCGGGAAAGATCCTACGCCTTGGTATCTTATGTTTCCTTTTTGTGTATAATAGTAAAGTTGGATTCTTCTAGTTATATTTTACAGCAATGCAAGTTAATTTTGAGTTCGGATTTTTTTGAGAAAAAAGCTCTTGTAGGGGTTTATGATCGGTTATTATATCGAATTTTCTACCAAATAAAGTCTGAAGTATTTTGTTGCCAAAACTATGGCGATGAGTCATCGAGAGTACAGGATGCGAATGCTATTGGCAAATCTCGTCTATGGATCCATTTAAAAGCACAGCTCCCAAGGCAATGTTGCTCGCATCTTCGAATGACTTCGAAAAATCGGGGCATTGTGGTATAATTCGTTGATTAATAGGTTCTTGCGTGTTCCCAAACAGGTTATGAACACTTGATCAAGTTCAATTTTGGCTACTCTTTCAAGCATTTTGTTAGTGCTCAGTTAGTTGGTGAATTATTGATGAATTTGCAATAGTAGACAGATAGCCATGGAAACTTTTTGATTTGTTTTGGTGTTTTGAGAATTGTAAATTGTTTTATTCCTCTTATTTTGTCCGGGTTGGGTATGACACAGTAAAGGTTCACTATATAGCCACAAAAATTTTGACTTACCCATTTGTATTTTGAAGTTTGAATCTTTGAGCTTTCGAAATACGATAATGCCACTGAAGGGGAGGACAAAAATAATCATGTCATAGAGTTAGACCTTCCGAAATCGTTAACAAACAATGTTTTCCAGTCGAGAGGTGAGTAGCAAAAGTTGATTTCGTTCTACCATTGACGAACCAGTTCCTATATTATGATAATTCTGTTTTGAATGTTCTGCCTGTTTGTCCTATGTGAAAACTAGCACAAGAGCCACAAGTTAATTTGTATACTCCAGATGTTTCAGTTTTATCTGTGTGTTATTATCTGTTTTGTATACAATATTGATGTTGTTTTGTACGTAAGATAGTTGAAATGTTTCCGCTAAAACGTTTGGATATTTCTAAATTATATCATTTTTCGTTTTGATTGGAGAAAACTTTTCGTAAAGCTTTTTTATAAAGTTTTTTTGGAAGTATATTATCCATCAGGTTCGAACTATAGCCGTTATTCAATGCAGTTTTTTTAATATTTTCAATTCTTTATTGAAAAAAATTCTGAAAGAGAAATATTCATCAGTCTATGTACTGCGGCTGATTCATGTTGGTATGGACGTGTTGAGATACTGTGTATTGTGATATGTGTATGAAGGTTCAAGGAAAATTGAAAGGTTATGTTTATTACTGATTTTGGTATAGTCAGGTCAAAAAACTTCGTAATATTATTTATTTCCATGTTTTTGTGAATTCAATTGAAGGTTGAATTGCATTGATAAAGTCGAGGAACATTTAACCCTCAAATGAATTCACAAATAAAATGTACACAGTTAATTCTGAGAAATTTTCAAACCTGACCATAATAAACATAGCGAGTAGTTTGCGTCAACACATGTTCACCTCCTACGAGAGATGAGAATGGGCTGCGGAAACTTAGGTGTCTACTTCCAAGTGGTATCGCTGGACAACGGGGTTGACAACAAAAATCCAGTGGGAATGACCAGAAAGGTCAAAGCCTGCGGATCTCTACGTCAATCTCAAACCAAATGCCACCTCATCACGGCTCAATCCAAGGCGTCAAGCGACCCGTGCCGAGGGATGGATGATACCTGAGCCAATCAGGTATCACTAACGGATCCTCTGGGATACATGGCGACCTCCCAGAGTAATCTGACTTACACCTGCGCAGGGGGTACCGCAGGTGTGGGCGACCCTTTCCCCCACAATTGTAGGAACAATATGGACACCAACGAAACAAAAAACAACCCTTCCAGTTGAAGAAGACCCAACATCACTAGCGGAGATGGAAGTCGAGGAAATTCCAGTTGAATCGCACTCGGCACCAGAAACCGCAAACCCAACCGAGGAGGGATCAGCAGATGGTCGAGCAGGGAACTCTCTGGAGGCAGTGGCAGCTCCGCTGAACCTCCAGAAACACCTGCCCTAAGGCACGTCGCGTCAGAGGTATATCGTTTAAATCTGGCGCGGAAAGAGCTCTCAGGAGCTACTAGAAGCCAGGCGCGGATCGCGGAGGACAAGGCAACTCGGGAAGAAATCAAACCCAGGAAACGCCGAAGCAACCGACGCGGTCCACACCCAGAAGCAAAATCTGGCTTCCCTGAACGAACTTCCAACATCGCTGGAAGCAGCGGGCAGCCAGAAACTCCGTACAAGAAGAAGGACCGCTCACAAAGAAGCCAACCCCTCTTCCACGGATGGGTGAAAAAACCTAGACCTGACCAACCCGTGTGAGACGGGTAAGGGTCCGAACTTCAGAAACAGCTACGTCCACAAGGGTGTGCTGGTCCTGACATGCTCGGACGAAACCACCAAATCCTTGCTACTCGAGAGTATCCCCGGACTGATACCTTGGGAGGGGGCTGTACTAAAAGTAGGTCTAGCCAAGGATAACCTGAATACCTGGTAAAATGAAAACCAAAAAGATTTTTCAGCTCATCAAAACCCAGATCATGGGTACAGATACTGAAGAATGACTTGTCATAAAGGGACAAGAGGAGGCCTCGAGTCTAACTCTTGTCTTCCAAATCGACGAGACCTCCTTGAAGAACCTACAAGCCAGGGGAATGAAAGTATTCCTGGGGCTAACGCAGGTAAACTTCAAGCAAATTAGCCAGAACAGGAACATACCTGATACTGCGGGCAGTTCAAGCCAACCTGCAGCATAGTAGGACCTCGGAACATCCAAGGGTAAGCTTATTTACAATCTAAACTGTGGAAATGTCAGATCCTGGATTATTGACAGGAATGATTCGAACGTCTTCAATCTAATAGAATTCGATTACAGGGACATAACATTAATCAAGACTACCTACATCAAGGACGGAGTAGAGAGGAACATACTACTAGCCTCCGTCTACATGCCTTATGACTCTACAAGCCCTCCACCATCAGAACAAGTGGGGGCTTTGGTTAAACACTGTGAGGACCACAAACTCCAGCTTATCATCGGAGCCGATGCAAACGCCCATAACACAGTGTGGGGGAGCACCGACACGAACACAAAAGGTGAGTCATTGCTTGATTGAATTGTCTCCAGTAACCTGGAAGTACTTAATAGAGGCAATGAGCCAACCTTCGTAACCCGTAACAGACGGGAAATCATTGACATCACTTTGGGCTCTTCTTTGGTGGTTCGGCACGTCGGCAAATGGGCAGTATCTGAGGAACCTTCAAACTCCGATCACCGACCCATACCTGTGGAAATGAACCTCCAGTAATGTGTCGGGATCCTAGAAAAACCAACTGTCCGGGGTACCGGAAGGAGCTCAAGGCAAATCTCACAGATATAAAAAATGTCAAACCTAACTCAAATACGATTCATGAAATAGAGCAAACCTCCCTAATGTTACAGGAGGCCATAATAACTCCAAATCATAACAACTGCCCTTCAAAGCGCAGCACCACTCAAGGTAAAGTGAGCTGGTGGAACACCGAACTCACATATCTTAGAAATAAAACGCGCAAACTATTCAATCGATCGAATGGGAGGATTATTCCAGAACACAAACAGAATACAACAAAAAAATCAGAGGGAAATGAAGAAAGTCATGGGGCAAGTTCTGTGAGGACATAGAACAAACCTCAGAAAGAGCAAGACTCCACCGCATCTTTTCCAAAGGCCCCATCAATACATTGGGAAACCAACACTGGGAACGAAACTATAGAACTCTTGCTCCATACACACTTCCCAGGATCCACTGTCTACACAAACCAAAACCCCAGATATGAATTCCCTGCGAACCTCCACTTGAGGGCAAAGAGGGCAGACTGGGAAGTTGCCAAGCGAACGGTAACTCACTCAAAAGTGGTGTGGGCAATAAACTCCTCCAAGCCTTACGAGTCTCCTAGCCCAGATGGAATATTTTCCATACTACTTCAGACCGGAATTGAATATCTAGCACCAGTTTGTACAGGCTGAGCCTAGAATTGGGATGGCTACGTCAAACCAGGAAAACTGTAAACGTGGTCTCCATTCCAGAATCTGGACGGGACTCATACGGCCAGGCAAAGGCATATAGACCAATAAGCCTATCTTCATTTCTTCTGGAAGGCTAAGAAAAACTGATAGATAGAGACATAAGGGAAACTGCTCTTATAGAACGGCCTTTACATCAAAACCAACATGCCTATCTAACAAGAAAATCATGCGAGACAGCACTTCATCAACTTGTTTCAAGGTTTGAAGAGTCTCTAGCAAACAAAGAAATTGCACTATGCACTTTTCTAGACATCGAAGGAGCCTTCGACAACACTTCCTTTGAAAGTATGGTCTCTGCGGCCACACGAAGAGGCATTGATGAAACCTCCTGCAGGTGGATACACTCAATGCTTCACAATAGACTGGTCCGGTTGAAAATTCCAGAGGTACCCCCTCAGGGGGCATATTCTTTCCCCTTCTGTGGGACATGGTTGTAGATGAACTGCTTATTTCTCTGAATAACCAAGGGTATTACTCTCAGAGTATGCAGATGACTTGGTCATTCTCATCAAAGGAAAGAATACTCGAACAACCTCAGAGCTAATGCAAAATGCACTGAGGACAGTAGAGAAAAGGTGCAACAGAGAGAGCCTGAGGGCAAATCCGAACAAAACAACAGTGATTCCCTCCACCCGGAGAAGAAATATGGGAGATCTCAGTAGTAGAGCAGGTGAAATATCTAGGGCTGATTCTTGACAAGAAACTGACCTGGAACCCGCATCTTCAACATGTAACCAACAAAAGCAAGATAACCTTCATGATGTGCAGGAGAGCTTTTGGAAAAACCTGGAGGCGCAAACCGAAAGCCATGCCTTGGCTCTACACAGCGGTAATGATACCCAGAGTAACTCACGGCTCACTCTCATGGTGGCCAAAAATAAATCAAAGGCAGGCAAAAACTAACCTTGGGAAAATCCAGAGGCTTGCCTGTCTCTAAATCACGGGTGCAATGAATAGCACTCCAACAGCTGCAATGGAAATCAGCCTAAACCTCAAACCTTTCGACTTATATGTTATTGGAGAGGCCATGATGAGTGCATACAGACTGAAACAAACAAAAACTGGAGAATCCGAACATTTGGACACACCAGAATCACTCATGTTATCAATATCGACGAACTCGATATGATTTCAAACTACATGCAATTCCTATACTCATTCGAAAAACCATTCGAAACACGAATTGACGGTTCTGTATGAGCCCCGAGTATAGAATCACAATCAACTACGGACATAGTCTCGTAAACAGACGGCTCAAAGACAGTTGAAGGAACGGAAGCAGGAATACATGGGGTAATGCCAAGAAGGGACTACATAATACCACTTGGCTAATGTTCCACGATATTCCAAGCTGAAAGAATCGTGATTTTAGAATAAAACCAAAACAATATAATTCATGAAGTGAACATGCACATATCCTTATCTAAGGAACTGATCAATACTATAACAAAACTAATCAAATACTCATTTCAAATCATGATTTTTTTTTAAATGGATTGAAAATATTCCAGGAGACAATTTAAAAAACCATTAGTGATCTGGTAAACAATATGAGCCTTCAAGGTATACTTCCACAAGTAATTTTGGATTGCCAAAATATAATAACATTCATCGACAACATAGAAGATACATTTGCAAAACTGAATGCTTTACATAACTCTATAATATCTAGTTCAGATCTAGAAAAATGCTGAACTATTTGGAGAAAAATCTATAACCAATCAGAAATACCAACCTTCGAAAATATATTAACTCACTATTGATTTTTCGGAACTCAGGTAACATTTTCAAAAACTAAATTATTTTTTGCAATTCATGTCCCTATTGTCAGAAACGAGGTCTTCACATTCTATCACCTATACCCTATCATACAAAACCACCATTTTTTTTTCCAAAATATCCCTATTTAGTACAAGCAACTTCGAAGACTCAGTTTGAGTCAGATCCATGTCCACTGCTGGAGAAAAACGTATTACTGCACCGAGTACTACTACCCAGAGGACCATTGCACAGCCCAGCGGATCGAAGGCAATCTTACAGCAAATTGCCAATCACTCCAAATCAATCTAGACGAGTCAATCATAGAGCAAGTCATTCAAGAGGAAGTGCTGATCATTCCAATTCAGAAGGAAAAAATATTTTCCAAATGTAAAACCAATCAATACATGGAAATCAATATTCCCACTCTCGTAAACATTTCGAAGGGTTGTGAAATCACGAAAACTCCAGGAATATACTTATAGCAATCAAACTGAACAAGAAGTGGAACATAACATAACAGAAGCAAAAACGCAAGATGGCAAGAAGCAGGAATGGTTCCAACCCAACAAAATAACTCCCTTCTTTTCTCGACCTAAGGAGGGAGGAGTTATGTAGCGACCGTTCCCAAGAAATGTCCGTTCTCATGGATACTGCTGATGAAGCTTCGCTGACCAGGCAGTATTCCTAGAATTCCCCCATCTCGGATCTCTGGGAGCAAACTATTTTCAACATATTTCATTCATTCCATTCCGTAACTCTCGCTAGTCGTCCATATTTTTATACAAATAAATACTTTTAAAAGTAGTTTTCTTGTTCAAAGTACTTAATTAGCGTATCGATGCAAACAACATTGTATACTTACTGCTTTGATGGAATATACTACTGTAGCTGACGCTATAATCCCGGTAAATGATAATAATGGGAAAGCCATGTGTACGTAATAGAATAATCCAATACACATCCTGAAAAAAAAAGTTTAATAAAAATTGTTGCGAATAAATATATTGAATAAAATTTTATAATGAAACCAACTGAAGGTAACAAATAAAATCAATTGAAAATTCTGTTTTCTGTCTTTTTTCTATCAGTAAAACTCGATCGGTGTATAATATGGAAATCGCATTGTTGCAGTTTTGAATTCCAAATAGAATACCCTATACTAGTTGTTTATCAATTTATAGTACATCGAGCGTCCGATGGGTAACTTTATATTTCACCAGACCCACATGTATCAGTTTGATAATGATATCTGGATCCTTGAATGGGTTGAAATTGTGAGGTATATTATCGGTATGTTTTTGTTGAGTGAAATTGACATTGTGGAGTAATGTATCAATTTCGTGTTATGGTACAATGGAAAATTTGTTTTTTTTTTCTATTTCATAAACTTGTGAGAAGTCGAATTTGGGATTACAATCTCAATTAGTAACATCTCACTCGAGTCAATTTTTGACGAGTATAATATAAAAAAATATTTTGATTGATTTCACCATTTTGTAATTTAATACTAATCAGGATAAAAATAATAAAATTCTGATTATCCATCCCTTCATCGTATACCAGGAAGAAAGAAAGGCCGTTTCGAACCGACTGTGCTATCATCCTCAGTTATATCCTGTTATGTTTCCCCAACTGTAATCGCTAAATTTGGTATGAACATTTGAAAGCATTTTTTCGTTGTTTATCGTTTTTGACTTGTAATTTGAAAACTGATGGAGCAATCTCACCACTCTCAATGGGCAAATTGAAGATAATGCGAAGAAAATGTGCCTAGGCACGACTCGATCAGATTATTAGTAACGGAGAAGAACCGGAAAAATCTGCGTTCTTTTAAAATTCATATCACCGCCATTTGAAGCAGTTTTGAAGCAGGCTATCCACGACATAGTGGTGATTGATATGTACTTTATGTGTGAAAAACTGAGGCACTGTTGGATTGATTATTAGTTTTGTCATAATTACAATTTGATTTTTTCAATGCACTTCATTGCAGCAGAACTGGATGCGTAATAGGTGGTCCGATTTCAATAGTTATAAAAGATTTTGTGAGTTAAAGTATGGTACTACAAAATGACTATTTTCAATTTGGGTTAAAATGCTGCGAAACGGGTGAGCAATACTTGCAAACATGACCGAAAACCGGCGAGTGCATGAAAGCGGCTCAGGAGTGGAGGTAGAGCAGCAGATTCATAACGAGCGCAGCGCGCTTGTATTGATATACATACAATGGAAATTCACAACGCACACCCACCAACAATATACGGCCTCCCTAAACTGCATAAAGATAACATCCCTTCACGCCAATAGTTTCATGCACCCAAACACCGGTCGAAAACTTATCCAGATACCTTAGCAATATTCTTTCCAACATAACTTATCGAAATCCACATTATTTAAAAGACTCCTGACATTTCAAATCTCTAATGAGAAACTTCAAAATTCTCACCAACCACCTTTTAGTGTCATTCAACGTAACTTTCCTGTACATTAACATCCCACTAAAACTCGTCAAGAATATAATAACCCAAAAATGGAAAAATATTGGAAAAATTCACAAAAATTCCCCTTCAAGATTTCTCAGAAGCTATTGAATCCGCCCTCTCAACAACATTTTTCAATTACCAGTATTACAAATAAATAGATGGATGTGCCATGGGACTCTCCATCTCCAGTGTGATATCACAATTAGTCATGGAAAATCTAGGAGAAACCTCAATAAGTGTACTCGACTACCCCTTACCACTCTACCTACGCTACGTCGATGACTGCCCACTAATAATACCCAAAAACAAACCAAACTACACAACAACATCCTAAATTACAATTCACCTACGAACTCGGAAAATATAAAAAACTAAACTTCCAAAACTGAATGGGATACCAAAAAAAACTGGTCTAGCAGATACCTCAATTTCGAATTTCACTAACTCATCGCACAAAAAAATCAGTTATAATTGGACTTGCAGATAGAGCCATACACTTAAGCGACGCATTATTCAGACCCAAAGCAATCAACAAAGCTAAAAAACACTCCAGCTCAATAACTTCCCCACCAGTTGATCGATGATATCTTCAAAGAGAGAATGAACAAGTTCTGCAATAATGACAAAAATTACCTAAAACATACTGATAACAAATTCCACGTCTCCATCCCCTACTCCAAAGGCCTATCAGAAAAGTCAGTAACATACCTACTCAAACCACACGACATGAAAGTCAGCCACAAAAGCTCAAAAACATTCTCAAGAATTTTTTCAAAATAAAATCCGAAAATCCCCCAAAAGAAAAAAACACATAGTCTATGAAATTCCATGCAACGACCCAACATGCAACAACGTATATATCGGACAATCATCCCAGTATTTGGAAAACCGTATAAAATCCCATAAATACGCGAAAACCGCATCCACAGCTCCAAACTCACATAAATAAATACAAATCATGATTTTAATTACACGAAAACCTGAATTTTGCCCATTGAATTCAATACTGAAAAAAGATAATTACTTGAAATGATTCATATAAAAAAACAACAGCATAAACAACCGCACTGACATCACAAATATGAATCAGATATATCAATATATTATTTAAACAAGCAACACAACTATCACGCCATCTGCCCAAAAATTAATGCACATCGTCTCTCGGTAAAGCTAGCGAAACCCACAGCAACTAAACAATAGAACACTGTACCAAAAGGAAGAAATGTTAAATTGATGGCCTAGCTAATTTGTCCATGTAATTTGGGTTAGGTTAGGTAAGTCCATATTCTTGTTAGTACAAACATCCCGTTTATTATGCAAACTTTTCACTTCAAACGAACAATATTTTTTTGTAGCAAAAAAAACCTGAAGTAGACTGCGGTCGCAATCGAAACGTCGGCAAATTTTTTTTATTAATTTCGAAGAATCTCATCAATGAATGAACCTGACTCCCAAGAATCAACAATCCTCATATATATTTATATATACAGGGTGGCCCACCACATTCGCCTCGGTATTTCTACGAGAAATGAAGAGAGTTAGGGAAAAACATTTAGCACAGTCATATGTGGGTCCATGAGAAGCATATTCCAAAATTATTTTGAAATATATAGGGTGATCCCCCAAAAAATTACATACCAAAGTTATATTTTTTCTTATGGAACACCCTATATTTTTTATATTTTTAGATACTATAGACAAAATAAAGGTGAGTTACTATTATATTTCCCATACTCAAAACTGACCGTTTCTGAGAAATTTTGAGAAATTTAAAAATACAGACCATAATTTGAAAATTGTTTTCACCCTGTAACGTGTAACGAGCTGCTCGTGATTGAATGTACTGCTTAGCTCAAAGGTTGAAGTTAACTACTACATGAAATTTTTAATGCAATATTATATAGAGTGGCGAAAAAAATTGCCTCAAAATTTGGACACACATTTAATTAAATAACTTCTTAAAGTTGAATGGAACACCCTGTATTTAGTGGCGTAATTTGACGCAGAATCAGATTCTCTTCAAAACTATAATAGGAGTCCCTATACCTATCC
Organism: Gonioctena quinquepunctata; assembly: GCA_018342105.1. NCBI lineage: Eukaryota > Metazoa > Arthropoda > Insecta > Coleoptera > Chrysomelidae > Gonioctena > Gonioctena quinquepunctata. The sequence goes on from JAFIRS010001399.1 coordinate 158,299, forward strand.
CTTCTGCTTTTTACACAAAAGGCGTTTCTATATTTTACTTATGAGTAATTTTTTTATCTTAAAAATGAAACACACTGTATTGTAATGAAAAGCTCAAAAAGCATTTTTGAAGTCCTTTTATCGAAAAATTGGGAATCTTAAAGAGTTAATTAATTTGATAAATGCTCAAAATGGTGTCCATTATTCTCGATGCATAGGCGAACTGTTTCTTGAAATGAGTGCTGAACTCTGGATAACATATTTTGCGGTATGGAACGAAACGCATTCCTTATTCGTACTTTCATATCCTGAGGTGTCGTTGGCGGTGTATCGTGAACAATACTTTTGATATATCCCCATAAAAAATAGTCGGGACTTGTATGGTCCGGAGACCTGGCTGGCCAGTTCTGTGGACCTCCTCGTCCTATCCATCTATTTGGATATTGTCGATCTAACTCATTTCTAACACGTCTATCAAAGTGTGCAGGAGCACCATCTAGCTGCATCCACATCCGTTGACGAATATTAATAGGTATACTTTCCAACAGAACAGGCAAATTATCCCTAATAAATCCGAGAAACATGACGCCGTTTAAGTGACCATAAAAAAAGTAAGGACCTACTACTTGCGTTCCAATTATTCCACCTCGCACGTTAACAGACCATCTGTGCTGGTGATCAGGGGTTCTGAAAATATTAGGGTTTTCGTCACTGTAATAGTAAAGTTATGTCTGCTAACTAATCCGTTGTTATGAAAAGTTGACTCATCGGAAAAAAGCACATAATAAAACAAAATCTTCATCACCAAACTTTTCTGAAGCCCATAAACGAAAATTCAGTAGTCGTTCATAATCTTCTTCAAAAAGCTGTTGATGTAGTTGAATGCGATACGGGTGGAATTTGTACTTTTTAATTATTCTTTGGATACTCTGTCTGCTTATTCCAGTTGTTTCACATATTTTTCGCTGACTTGTGTGAGGGTGTTCAACTAGAGATAACATCACTGAATATTAATCTTCCTCATTTCCAGTAACCGGTTTTTGCCGTTCTTGCTTATTATAAGATACACTGCCTGTTCTTCGGAAAACCTGCAACAACTTTTCCAATGAACGCTTGTTAGGATGACTCCTGTTAGGATACCTTTGGGCATATACTCTTGACGCTAATGAACAGTTTTCTCCACACTCACCGATTATCAAAATCATATCAATTCGTTTTTCCTAGGGATAAGTTCTCATTTTACAATATTTCAAAAAGACAATAATTTTAAACTAGTTGAAACAATGATAATGGTTTGATTAACAAGTTGTGTCACTGTCAAATACTTTTTGTTTCATAATAATAATCAACGTCATCTAGGCCAGAGCCTACTATTATTAGAAAAATAGTATATTAGGTTTTATAGGAAATCGTAAATGTATGTTTTTATTGACCCCATATTGTAATTTTGGTATTTATTTCAATAAGAAGTCTAATTTGCTAAGAAACAAGCGAATTAAACATATTTCGCCTCAATAATTAAGACACGTGCATCTTCTTATTTTGAAGAATGCTTTGATATTTCAGAAATGGCAATAAATTTGAGTTTTTACATTTGTCTGCATTTTACTTTAGATACACCGTATTTTAAAAAATTTAAACTTCTGCTTCTAGCGAATCTACGTATTCCTTAATAAAAAGGTTTTTAAAACGCTTTTTAAGCTTTTCATTACAATACAGTGTGTTTCATTATTTAGATAAAAAAATTACTCATGAGTAAAATATAAAAACGCTTTTTGTGTGTAAAGCAGGAGAGATAGGTATAGGGAACCCTAATATAGTTTTGAAGGAAATCTAATTCTGCGTCAAAAATTATGCCACTAAATAACTTTAAGAAGTTATTTAATTAAATGTGTGTCCAAATCTTGAGGCTATTTTTTTCGCCACTCTGTATAATATTGCATTAAATATTCCATGTAGTAGTAAACTTTTACCTTTGAGCTAAGCAGTACATTTAATCACGAGCAGCTCGTTACACGTTACAGGGTGAAAACAATTTTCAAATCATGGTCTGTATTTTTAAATTTCTCAAAATTTCTCAGAAACGGTCAGTTTTAAGTATGGGAAATAGTTACTCACCTTTATTTTGTCTGAAGTATCTAAAAATATAAAAAAATATAGGGTGTTCCATAAGAAAAAATATAACTTTGGTATGTAATTTTTTTGGGGATCACCCTATATATTTCAAAATAATTTTGGAATATGCTCCTCATGGACCCACATATGACTGTGCTACATGTTTTTTCCTTACTCTCTTCATTTCTCGTAGAAATACAGAGACGAATGTGGTGGGCCACCCTGTATAAATATATATATATATATATAGATATAAGAACCAGTAATATATTTTAAGAGGAAACAATAAATAATTTCATAAAAAACCCACAAAAATAATAATTAATTAATAGTTCATGAGATATTGTTTTTATATAATTTTAGGATTCTATTTCCTTTATATAGCCTCTGTATAATATTGATAGATAAAAATATACAAATACTATAATGCAATCATTTTCATACATTGTCAAAATGATAACAACCTATAATTGTTCAAAATACAACAAAAAAGTCTAGATTCACCAAATCATTCTGAATGAAATGTGATCAACAAAATTATAAGCTTGAAACATACGGTATATGAAATTGTATCTAACTAAAAATAGCCAATGAGAGAACAACAAACTTCTTGATGACAATAGCCAATCAGGGAACAGTATGGTCAGATGTGAGATTGGAAATTGTGAGAAAATGAGAACTGTGAAGTGTCAGAGACAATTATCAACAAATATTGTATATAGATTATAAGAAAAGAAAAATATTATAGTTCATAAGTTTTGACAAATAATCCCAAAGAGTGATGATGTGACAAGAAAGTGCGCGAGTCAAATAAAATGGACAAAAGAGAAATGGTATCCAGGGGAGGAGAAAACAAAGCCAGGAGGAGATTGAAAATGATTTTGAAAAGAACGCCACGTTCAAACTTTAGGAAAAAGAATAATTCAAGAATTTCACCAATATAAGGTAGTTTATCTATTAAAACCCAACCAATTCAACCTCAAGAGAATTTCAATAAAAATAAATAGCAGAAAACAAGATTGCCTTTATGTACCACACATGAAACTGTTTCCAAGCTGATTTTTGGGATTTGTATGGTTCCTTTTTGTATTGGAGAGCCCGGAGAGCAGTAGATTGAGAAAGGATTCAGATTCTAGGTGTGTATTGTAACAGCGACAGTTCCAGCTTCAGGTATAAACTTTTCTAGTGCACATCACAAACTGAATAACCTCACAACATAACTCGTATCATATCAGAAGAACTCTATTTCATTTTGATATTGAACTATTAAAGAATTCTTCCAACTTCAAAGAAAAAGTGAGGTTGTGTATACTTTATCCATCACCGTTTCTCATGATTGTCTATGAAAATTTGTAAAATAATCATAGTATAAGTTACTTATCGTAGGCCAGGTAAATATAAGTTTTCCTGAATAAAGGAAATAATTGTTTTTCGATACTTTCTCGTTTATTTTCCACAATGATCTGCAATCTTGCTTGAAAACACTGAATAGATATTGACATCAAGACCAGGGAAGTGGCTCTATTGCCTGGACCGGCTATCTGAGACGAAAGGCGTACTAACTGAATTTAGTCGTGGTAAGAAAGGGTGATAACAATTGGCAGCAACGTGACGAGAAAACAGTGACGTTAGCTATCAATCATTATTACAGTACAATATATTATACAGCGCGAAAATTCTATCAATCACACATATCATATCAATTTATAATCCAAAGCGGGACAAAAATAATCAACAACTGTTTTTAGCAATAATCATTATATTACAATATATATATATATATATATATATATATATATAAGATAACCTCTTGTGGGGTATTCATGTTGAAAAGGGGAACATATTCAATTGAGAATGTTTCATTTTTCAATATACAATTCTAATCATTGATATTGTTAGAAGGCAAATATTTCGTAAGAAACTTACCATCAAACATGTGTTTGAGAGGCTCTGAAATTTAGTACATCACATTGTACGGAAACCATAGTGTATTGTTTTTTATTCCCCACTTTTGTTTGGTCATTTTCATCAATAAAGAATGTGTTTGGTCGTACCTTGACTACTGTAAGTTATATTATTTTTTTTCTTGAGCAATGTGTTGGATGTTTTCCTTCAGGTACGAACGTGGCATAGGTTCATTTTATTTGTTATTCTTTTCCAGTCAGATAGCAGAAATTTTCGGAAATGGCTCATAATTGCAGAAACCCGCATGGAAAATTGTTCACATTATTAGGATTTTATATACAAAAATGCTTTCGTTTATAGAAAAATAAAGAAAAAATCATTTACATATAAAAAGAATGATTTAGTAACTGATGCCCTTCACAGAAAATGTTATGGAAAAGAAAAATTCTGACGATATGGTTGTTTATAGCTCCCATATGAACTGTGACTCAGACGAGACTAAATTAACAATGAAAACAGACATTTGTATATTAGAGATCTGAAATTGAGTTCACCTTGTAAAAGTCTTTCGAAACTATACATTAAAATGAATATTAAATGTAAAGTTATAAAAAAAACATATTGAAACGTACGAGAAATTTGTTAATATAAAAAGTGGAAGCGTAATAACAAATTGAAAGAGCTCAGAGACTTCAGCGGTTTTCAATGAAAACGTCGTACCATAAAAATTACTGAATCGGAAAAATATGCGCAAAATTGACTCAGTTAAAATTATTTGATATAAATTTAGTACATCAACTAACTCGAGTGAATAGTCATGGACATGTTGCTTGAAGTACTCCAGTGCATTGAGAATGTTAGTACCAGGAAGCAGTTATTGTTGAATTTGATGACTGATCTGAATTATTGGGGAAGTTTGGTATCCACCAAACTGACAACAACTCAATTCAGCCTACAGCATTTTGTATTTTGACAAATGCCATGCTGAATATGTCAAGTTATTAGCCACTAGATGGATGGAAGACTGCGATTGTATCCATTGTAATGTGGAAAGAAGAAAAGCACGATACACAAATTCACAAAACTAGCACTCAACTTGCGACTGTGATATGTGTATCAAACATCGTGATGTCCGATCACGATGTTAAGGGATCGACAGATGGGCGGAAACTACCTGCTTTTTTTCCATCAAACCATTCCAGACTACCACTATCGACACAAACATCTTAACTTTTCATGGTTCCCAGTAAAGGGTTTTCACAGATGTTAGCAACGTGATGCAACGTTAGTATCAAGTCAATCCATAGGCAGCGACGATCAGCAGAGAGGGTTTATATTGAATTGAATATTGATTGTATTCATGGTAGTTGATGATTATTATTGATGATTGAATACATGAACATTATTGAAAGTGTCCATGTTAGGTTGAGGAAATCTATGAATTTTAGTATACTACTTGATCCATTGATATTAATCATTGGAAATTTTATTATTAATGTTGAAGAATTTAACCATAAAAAAATTATTATGCTAGATTAAGGAAATTTAAAAAAATTATTAGTGTATTGATGGAAAACTGTAACTTGTAACGAAGTTACTATTTTCCCGCTATATTTATCAGCCAAAAGCTCCCTGTAAGGAATTAAACCCCGCTTGAAAGTAATAATAGGTCTAGAAATACCATTCAGGTTCGTGATAAATCCGTGAATCACCCCTAACACGATAAATAGGCTAAACACCCTCCGTAACTCACGCCAATACCGCGAGCGTGGTTGTGAAGAACGAACGAGTGGTAATTGCGCGCGCCAGCGAATCAAGAACGAATGATTGAAACAAAGCAATCGTACGTCACCCGCCCCACTCTGGAGCAAGCACTTGAATCGAACGCAAAACTCGAGAATCAAAGTTTCCACTAAAGATCGCATTCATTCACGTACGAGCCAACAGTCCGATCGCCACCCAGCACCGTTGAGTTTAGACAGAGACGCGCGCACCGAGCTGACGTCACAGCCGTCGCCACCGAGAACATGACACTGTGTCCGAGCAGCCGTTGACGTCACGAAGGAAGGGAGGCCGATATTCTGGACGTTGGATCAAATGCGAGAGAAAGCAGTCAGTCGTTCCGAAGCAGCGAAGCCAGCCAACACGCCAAGGAGAGAGTTCCGCCAGAAGGACGAGAGTACAGAGGAGGCGCACGCACCGAGCTGACGTCACAGCAGTCGCCACCGAGAACATGACAAACTTAACTATTGATGTTATTTCCACGATATTGATGAATTTACGTATGACATTAGTTGAGGTGTGCATAACAGAGTAAGGTAATGAATTGGAAATAAAATCTATGGATTGAATGAATACAATAACTATGTTATACTGAATGATTAAGTATTTAAAATTAATCATTTTGCTTGAAGGTAATGAATTGAAAGAATATATTCATTGAGAAAGAGCACATTCAAAACTATGGAAAAATCGAGTATTGATATATAAATCCATATTACGTGAAAGTTATTCCAATTCAATTGAGTATTGAAATCAATAAACCCAAAAATTAAAAATAACACGATATATCGGTGCTGGGGACGAAAATATAACATATATTACACGTGGGAAGTAATGAACTTCAAAATAAGGGTTCCGAAAATAAATGAACAACCGATATCTCAAAATAAACAATATTGATGTGAAATTATTTTTTTCAAGAAAGACAGAAACACAGTTGTTTGCGACTCAATATGGATGCAAGTGAATCATTGTAAAATATATCAGAAAGTCTAAAATTAACATACCCAAATTGGATACGTGATGGGGGACTGAATAATATAGCTGGTATGTGAGTTAGCTTCCTGTGAGAAAACTGAGAGGTTAGAAATAAGAGTAATTGGATAATTTGAGTCATTCCATTCGGGTATTCCTTTCAATTCAGTATGTAACTTAAGATGCGTATCGGTATCTTCAATTGAGTTGATTTGATTAGACATGATTAAGTCAGATAGATGAGAATTTTCAATAGTACGTCAAGTTATATTCAGCCACAAACAAGTTGAAAATGTACCAGTTATTAGTACTCACACTAATGAGTTTATTTACTAGTTTTTAAGCAGAAAATCAACTTCAGCATCGTAGCTACAAAGAAAACGAGTCGATTTACATACACTGATTGATATGTAGTTAGAAGAATTCATCCGCATTTCATCATTTGCACCAGAAGTAAATAAATAATTACTCTAAGGGATTTTCAAAGAGTAAACTAAGAATCACTCAAATAAAATACCGGAATTGATTTTAGTGGAGTGATCTTCGTACTAAGTGTATATATACAACTATAGACTACATATTTTTTCTCTTTGATTGTATTGTGTACTAGGTTTTATATAACGAACATTTTTCCACATTCATACTCTACTTTCTTTAAAGTTCAATTCAACTACTCTGATGAATATTTCTTCATTTCATTAGATTCTGATAGTTTGCTAGTTCCAGAGAGATATTAAACTATGATAATAATATTCAATGCTTATAACTGAAAATTTTGCTATTATGGTTTCAAGTCCAGTAAAATATTGAAGTTTGCTGTTTATAGAAGAAAAACAATTACAATGATGATTGTTCCAACCATGATAATTGACCTTGGTGTTTTAGATTTGTGTACCTTGATAAATACAAAATTTTTGATTATATTGATAAAGCACAAATAGTGGTTATTACAATATATTGCTACATTTGACTTTGCTACAATTGATTGAAAATACATTGTTTATTGCCTCAAAATTATAGAACATTGTGACCAATTTCTGCTATGGTTTTAGTGCTATTTGTATATTCATATTTCCTGGTGAATTTATATAAATGGTTTTTCAAGAAATTATGGTTTTGTGTAATGTTTTTGAGAATTGATCTTAATTATATCTTTCAAATTTACAACTATATTATAATTATTTTTTTTTTACAATTCGACATATGACCGAGTACATAGGTTTTAACGAACCTCAATCATATACCGAGAGAATTACTTGAATAGACCGCTATCCGAGTAAATTCTAGGTGTAATTTTTTTTGCACAACACTCTGTATAGAACCTCTAACGACTCTTCAAGACACGCTTTCGTACTCTCAAGTGGTGTGAAAAAGATTCAGTATTGAGTAGAGTGAACCCCTTTGGCGGTATTTGTAAAATCCCTATATTGCGCTTTTTACACGCTTTATATTAGCTTCACTTGTGTGTTTGTTTGTAACCGACTCCTTTGGGCGCGATTTTGACCCACTTCCAGACGTCCGAATGATTTGAAATTTGGCAGGTGTACATTATTCTGATGACAATGCATTAAGAAATGTTTGTGTGGGGAAAAAACAAGATGGCGGCTCCAATATGGCGTACGAGTTTTGTGATTATGGTCCGATTCGCTTCAAAATTAGTATCCGAGGGTTTTTGTGGTCGGAGATTATGATTCTTTTGTCAAAATTGAGAAATTCAAGATGAAGGCTCCAAAATGGTGGACGAGTTTTGTGATTATGGTCTGATTCTATTCAAAATTGGTATGTGAGGGTTTTTGGGGTCGAATATTATGATTCTTTTGCAAAAATTGGAAAATTCAAGATGGCGGCTTCAAAATGGGGGCCGAGTTTTGTGATTATGGTCTGATTCTATTGAAAATTGGTATGTGTGGGTTTTTGGGGTCGACTATTATGATTCTTTTGTAAAAATTGGAAAATTCAAGATGGCGGCTTTGAAATGGCGGCCGAGTTTTGTGATTATGGTCTGATTCCATTCAAAATTGGTATGTGGGGGTTTTTGGGGTCGGAGATTATGATTAACTAATTTGATGAGATTATTCCATTTTTTAATTTGCAAAAAAATATGAAAATAATAGTTTAAAAAAAAACTAAAAAAACACGCTTCTATAAATAAACCACACTAAAAAGTAGGAAATAAATAATAGTTTGAAAAAACTAAAAAAAACACGCTTTTATAGAAAACCAGACTAAAAAAATAGAAAATAAGAAAAAAAATTATTTTATTTTTTAAAAAGCGTGGGGTGCATGGTATCAATAATTATATAGTACATTACACACCGAGGCGATACCATGCACCCCACGATTTTTTTTAAATAAAATACATTTTTTTCTTATTTTCTATTTTTTTAGTCTGGTTTTCTATGAAAGCGTGTTTTTTAGTTTTTTTAAACTATTATTAATTAAAGTGTTTCTTCTGTAAAAGTGAATATGAGGTTCGACAAACAATTGGCTGGGCAGGTGTGTGGTGTTTTCAAATGAATAACACCCTGTACAGGTCATAACAATGGTTTTTAAGTGTGATGTGTGGAATCATAACACCCTGTATATAGCCAGGGTTTTACAAATGATTGGTCAGATGTGGGGTATTTACTTTCCAATACAGTCCTAACAATAGGTAATGAAAGAAAATCCTAATAATCTCAAGGATTGACTTTTTTGATTTGTTCATATTGATCCTGTTGATCATATTGATTATATTGATGATGATTCGATTAAAAATTATAACTATCATCGGTATAATAGTTTTCAGATTCTTGGCTACTACCTGTATAGTAGTCATTGTGAGAGTCAAAGTCATGTTGATAATCTTTGGGATTCTGATTATCTTGATATTCTACACAGAATGCTATTCATTGATTGAAATTTGGGTTACGTTGAATAACTGATAAACGAGGGATTTGTTGGTTTTGTGATTGATTTTGATTTTGGAAAGCTGGCCTCGACTGGTTATTTTGAAACAACTGAGGTCTGGATTGAATATTTTGAGATTGTGGTCTCGATTGAGTGTTTTGAAAATTTGTTGGTCGATTAGTGTTCGGTTTTTAAAAATTAGTATTTAGATTTAAGCATAGATTTGTTGAAATTATAAACAGGATGTTCATAAAATCAGATGTGGAATCATCTGCGACTGAAAGATAAACTTTAGTCACTATCTTCCATCGTCAAGATAACCTCTTGTGGGGTATTCATGTTGAAAAGGGAAACATTCTTAATTAAATATTGATAGAAAGATTTTTCTGTGAATTGAAAAATCCACGATTAAAATGTAGTTATTTTTTTTGTGAATGTCTAACAGAAAACAACTACTTCCCCGGCTAAAGCCACGCTGGACATTGAACTACATCTGATAGATATTCTAAAAAGGCCCTAATTCAAAAGAAAAAATCTGAAATTGAAAATTTGCATTTTCATTCAGATAGTTATTTGATTTTCTATTCCAGTCTTGATTAGGAACTCATAAAGATGAATGAGGCAAAGAAGAATGTTTTCCAAAAGAGAGTACTCACCAGAAATCATTCGTAACATTGACGCAGGAGGGACATCGCATTCAGTAGGTCTTCAATACATTTTTGTCGACGAAAATCTATTTCACGCTTCCACGATCATCAGGAAGACCGGAAGAAATGTAGTTCAATGTCCAGCGTGGCTTTAGCCGGGGAAGTAGTTGTTTTCTGTTAGACATTCACAAAAAATAACTTCATTTTAATCGTGGATTTTTCAATTCACAGAAAAATCTTTCTATCAATATTTAATTGAGAATGTTTCCTTTTTCGATTTAAGCATAGTTCTGTAGGTTTTGATTGTATTCTTTGTCTTTGTCGACATTGGTGCCCTGGCCTGTTTTGACAGGTATGTCCTTGTCTATTACAAAGGTAACATACCATATTTTTCTCTCCACAATTCCAAATTTCATGTCTTCGTTCATTGCAATGTTGACAAACTGGTATTCCTTTTTATATAATTCGAATTTAAATACCTACAATTTGTATTAATTGGCCTGGTGAAATTTTCAATGATTTTTCCCTTATTCGCGAAACCAATAGCTTACTTCGTGTGTCCGGACTTAATAATATTTTCTTCTTCATAGGGTCTAATAGTTCCACAGCAAATTGTGCCATTGTATATTGCTACTGTTTTTGCAATGAAACAGCATCAACAATATCATTTCCAGTAAGTGTTGATATTTTTGCAGCACATACTTCAAATCTTGCCAGAAATTGTCAACAAGTATCTCCCCTTCTCTTTTTATACTTCAATAGTTCCCATTCAGCCTGCCCGGTATTTTTACCACTACAAATTGTTCCTGTAATTTTTGGAACGTAGTTCCTTATCGCGCGTTGCGAACGGGGGCTAGACGGAATGAATTAAGACCAAAAGTTGTAACGAGACTTTCGCTATGGTGCGGCGTGCGCGTGTTTCTCTGTCTGTCTCTCTCTCTCTCTCTCTCTCTCTCTCTCTCTCCTCTCTCTCCCATAGAAAGCAAGCCAGTTATTTCCATTTCGTCTTTCTATTTCACATTGAACAGTGTGGTGTCGCGACGATTTTTTTTGTTGAGTGTATACAGGTTTTTTGTACATAATAAATTATAAAAAATAATAACAATAATGAATCCTGACAGTGTTTCTGCACAAGTTCCGGATATTGCTGATGGAGTTAGGTAAGTAGAGATTTTATACAGACAATGACAAATGCTTATGTATTCTTAGCAAGTACGCATTATAACCTCTCTTTACTATTGTGCTAACCAAGTCATACGCGTTATAATCTCTCCATTATTGTGTGATTAGCAAGTCATAACTTCAATAAATTTAAAAGCAAATTATATTTTAATATTACAATATCAATGCGTATGTATTTAGCAATCCGTGCGTGTTCTTACCTATACGCTATTGTGTTTACGAAGTCGAGAGAGTATATATATATATATATATATATATATATATATATATATATATGTATACACACACTCTTTGTGTTTACAAAGTCCCACGCATCTATGATATATATATATATATATATATAAAATATTATTATAACCTAAAAAAAAAAAATATTACAATTCCTTTACTAATTAATCGAGAAGAACTTCGTTCCATCCGGGTGTCCCTTGACACCTCTCAAGTTTTTTTTTTAATTCATTGCGATTCAACATAGTTTGTAATTCATTATCAGCGCCAATCTATTGTTTTGCTATTCTTCTCAATTTGAGTCTGACTATTGCAACTATTTGAACGTCTGTCTATCTCGCTAAAGCTGCTGCATCGTCGATAATACGAGTTAAATATTTGATTTTTGTTTGACCACTATAAAAAGGTACATCTTCTGATGTTATTGCTATGGTTGGTTGTTTACTAACCACATTTTGTCCAAACGGTACTGTAGGAAGAGTCGGCTCGGAAGTCACCATGTTGAAAAAATATACGTACTTGAAAAAAAATCCAAAATCGATTCTGAAAGAATGTTCTTTCGCACTAATTTTTCACGAATTACCTCAATTAGACTGAGATATGCAGAGGGTTGTATTACCCTTGAGGAATACGACTTGAAAACTAAATTGAGCGGCTGATCTAGCCTTCACTCTGTTGTGGTTTTATGTAATTCGTGAGTAGTTCATTTGTGATTTGAAACTAATATCTGAAAATTATTTTCCTGATTAGTTGAACTGAATGATCTTAGTTCCAGTCAAAAAAACACATTGATAAGCTTCGAACAGTTGTATTACAGCAAATATCAAGTTATATAAGGACCTTCAGCTTCATAATTACCGATTTATTCCAATCATGCATATGGAAAATCTCTAAGACCTTATTACAAACATTTCCAGATAGTTACAATATAATCTCACTTGTATTTGGGAGTAGGTGTGCATATATGGGAATCAGGCTGTATAGATCACTGTTATTTTGATTGCAATGAAATCGGGAGTGTTATAACCGCACAGAGTTTAATAAATTTCACTTTCGGAAGAAGTGAGGAATACGGTCCTGATAAACCGTACGCCTGTGTCTATTTTTCGCTCCCGAAAAAATCAGCAAAAACCAGTGTTTCCGAAGCCAACCAGCGTCTTGTACAACGGAAGGCGAAAGAACCCCGCAGCCATCCACACCATTGAAGATTACCGAAAATTCCTCCTACTCAGCGGAATCCGATCGGCCGACTGGTGAGTGCAATCTGGCGAACAAGGAGTCGGTGCCGGAGCCGATCTCCTGGAAGTGCTCGGGGCCTTGTTGGCCTCTCTTGGCGATGACCTCATCAAAATCCCTGCAAGCTCCAGCCAAAAGGCACCGAATTGATTCATTCCCGGCACTTCCAGTACCGAAGGGTAAAGTAAATCCACCCTCTATGTCTCAACCCCAACGTAGAAGCTCTAGAATAGTAGTAGTTACGAGTCCTATTAGAAAAAATCCAAGTTTGGTTCCCATTTCGAATAAATTTCACGAATTGTCAAAATTGTCAGACGGCGATATGCACGTCCCCACGATCGAAAAGTCAGCTATTCCAGGACCGGAATCAGCTCAAGTGAGAAACATTGACTCCTCCACCATTTTCTCGAAAATTTTAAATTCACCAAATTCAATCGAAAATTGCGATTCAAACGTCCCCCAAAATTCCAACAATGACGACATTACGATGGAACAGACTGACGTGACCAATACACCACCAACGGAACTGACTCCACAGACGTTGAAAAAACAGATTGTCCCTCCCATCACTGTTAGGGATAAGAATATGTGGACAACAGTCATTTCGTTGTTCAAATCCAATAACATAAAACTTGTTAAACCCGCTAAGAATGTCTTTGACGGAGTAAAAATTTTTCCAGACTCTCCTGAAACTTTCAGGAAGATAAGTAGTGTTTTCAGGGACCAAAAAATCCCATTTCATACTTACAGCCTCCCTGAGGACAAAAAATTACGGGTAGTCCTGAGAGGCGTTCCCGAATTTATTTCTTGCGAAGACATTAAAGCAGAGCTGTCTGAAAGGGGGTTTGCCCCGGATTCAGTGGCTCGAATGCACAAATCTGATTCGGAAAAAACCCCTTTACCTCTTGTCCTTGTTCTTTTAAACAAAGTACAAAAAGAAATTTTTAAAATCACTGACATATTAAATGTTCAAATCACCGCTGAACCCCAGAGACCTAGAGCCTCTGTGGGACAGTGTCATCGTTGTCAGCGTTTCGGCCACTGTCAGCTGAACTGCTGTGCCGCACCCGCTTGTGTTAAATGCGGGAAAGAACATATCACACGAGAATGTCAAAAACCTAGGCAAGAAAAAGCTAGGTGCGCGAACTGCGGTGGGGAACACACTGCGAACTATCGTGGGTGTCCTAGATGCCCACGAATAAGGCGCAGGATAGACCCCGCTTCACAATCGCAGAATCGAATATATTTCCCCGAAAATAGGACACGAGCGGGAGTGTCATATGCGGCGGCGGCCCGGGACGCCCCCCTTCTCAGACAGCCCCAATTTCCACGCCTAAAGACATTCTTAGTACTTTAGATCAAATGAGGATTTTGTTTGCGCAGTTCGCAGAAGCTGCGCAAAGTTTTCAACTGGTTTTAATCCCAATTAATGGGTGAACGGCAGCTTCCGAATTTCATCAAAGCAGTGAGTTGGAATTGTAATGGACTTCTCCAGAATAGACTCGAATTTCAAGAGTTTCTTGTAGGAAACAACATAGACGTTGCTTTTCTGCAAGAGACTCATCTTAATGGGGAACCTGTTAGATTTCCTAACTACAAAGTGCTCAGAAATGACCGGATTGGACGTCGGGGTGGCGGCGTTGCCATTTTGGTAAAACGTTGTTATTCGCATGTTCAGTTTGGCATTTCCAATGATGATACTCATGGTATTGAAGCTGTAGGTATAATTTTCAACACGAGGAGTGGTCCTATGCGTTTAATCAGTGCTTACAACCCTCCGCGAAATCAAATAGTTCCTGAGGCACTTGATGTGCTCCTGATGGAAACAGATCAACCTGTTCTGGTCATGGGTGATCTGAACGCTAAGCACGTACAATGGAGTCGTGTAACCAACGTTAGTGGTAGACGGTTGAGACAACATAGTGACAGGTATGAATATCAAGTGTTGGCTCCAGATGAGCCGACGCACTTTGGTCCATATAGGCCCGACGTGCTTGACATTGCCCTGGCCAGGAACATCACCTGGAACTGGGATATACACGTCCTCTCCGAGTTGAGCTCCGATCACAACCCGGTGATATTATCACTGGGGAATGATCCTACGCCCCAATCAGATCGCATGTGTACAAAGGCGAACTGGGAGAGATTCCGTTCGCTTCTGGAGCAGCTTACTGCGCTCCTGAGTGGATAGATTCTCCACTCGAGTTGGATGAGGTCGTGGCGCGCTACGAACTCACCATTGAAAATGCTTTGGAGGATTCCTCCCGCAGAGAACCGGCTCCAAAGTTCCATGATGAATTTCCAATGAGAATTAAAAACCTCATTCGTGAAATAAACCGCGCCAAAAGAGCGTACCAAAGGGTCTGTTCCCTGCGGACAGAATCCGAGCTAACGAACTGAATAGGGAGGTTCGTGAAAACATATCGGAATTTCGAAATGAAAGATTTGGCACAACCCTTCAAAATTCAGAAAATAATGATCAACTTTGGAAAATTCACCAAAATTTAAAAACCAAAAAGACCGATCTCCCCCCTATTCATGGTGAGGCCGGACTGTGCTACGACACCGAGTCCAAAGCTCAAGCTTTTGCAGACTCGATGGAAAGGCAATTTAGATTGAACGAGCATCCAGACGATGATTTGGATCGTGATCTTTTGTTAGAAGATCGGGTTCGCCGCACCCTCAGGGAACCCAATCACGATGACATTCGTCCAGCTACGTTGGATGAACCTAAGGCTTATATTAAGGAGCTCAACCCCAAAAAAGCACCTGGTTATGATGGAATAACTAATCGGATGATTAAGTTTTTTCCGGAAAACCAGGTGCAATCATTATTAAATATCATAAACAACTCTCTGCGCCTTGAGAGATTCCCTCGTAGATGGGGGCATGCCATTGTGGTCATGATTCCAAAACGGGGACAAAACCCGACCTTCCCACAAAATTATCGACCGATCAGTCTGCTTTGCAGTTCAGCTAAGTTGGCTGAAAAGATCGTCCTGCAAAGGCTTGATGAAGAAGTGGAGGATAGAAATGTCCTACCTAATGAACAATTCGGTTTTAGACGTGCTCACTCCACCGAGCTTCGGGTAATGAGGCTGGTGGAGGATACAATAACATCACTGAACACCAATAATAGCGCGCATATAGTTTTGCTGGGCATCAGCAAAGCTTTTGACAGGGTTTACTCGCCAAACTCATTGATTTTCATTTGCCATTGGGTTTGGTCAAATGGTTGAAATCGTTCCTCTTAGGTAGGACATTCCAAGTAAGGGTCGACAATTCTCTCTCGTATTCGAGAGAAATTGAGGCTGGTGTTCCTCAGGGGGCAGTACTGTCTCCTGTATTATACGCCCTTTACACGTCCGATATACCAAGAAGCGAACATGTGAAAATCTCCCTGTTCGCCGATGATACGGCTTTGCTCTCCTCTGCAGCCGACCACTTGATGGAGATCGTTTATTTGCAAAATGCATTAATCGACCTCCAGCAGTGGTATCTGGAGTGGAAAATAAAGCTGAATCCTGATAAAACACAGGCAATCTCGATGGGACGTAAGAGAAATAACCCGGAGAGGGGAGTGACTATCTCAGGAAGGGAGATAGAGTGGTCAGAGCAGGTCAAGTACCTGGGAGTCACTGTGGATCGCCGGCTCACCTGGGGTCCACACGTCAAAATTGTAAGAACAAAGATTGTCAACAAAATCTGCGCGCTATACCCTCTCGTCAATAGGAAGAGTAAACTCTCATTAAAAAACAAAATCATGATTTACAAGATGATGTTTAGGCCTGTCATTTTGTATGCCTCAGCCGCCTGGGGCCAAATCTGCAGGTCTAGCATTGGCGTCCTGGAACGGGCGCAAATGCGAGTTCTGTGGATGATAACGAACGCTCCGTGGTACGTGCGGAACGATCGGATCCTTGAAGACTTAAACCTGCCCCCCATCAGAAGCATCATTCGAGAACGCAATCAGAAAGTATTTGATTGCGCAACAGCCCACGAGACTCCGCTCGTCAGGGAAGCCACTGATTATGCCATAGACGACCCCTCGCGTTTTAAACGTCCCAGGCACTCTTTAGAGTGATGGGCTACCTGCTAATCCATACTGAGTAGCGAAGCTGCATCCTCAATAGAAATTATTACTTTTTCCAAATTTCATATCAAAATTCCCTCTCGGTCATTATTCGAGAAACACCCTCATGGCAAGTATAAGAGACCGGTCTCTAGTGCTTGACCAGTCAAAATTTCATCAAACCGTGAATGGCTGAGGCCCACATATTCGGAGTCTAAAGAGTAAGAGCCTTAGGGTTACACTTGAATAATTAACAGTGATAGGAGATCATGAGTGAAGAAGTGATACTTTAATGCGAGAATATTATATTCCATGCACTCGTTTCTGAATATATTCACCTCGATGTAAATTTACCCTCTAATTCCGGGAAAAACTGATTTATTCTGACTTATTCACTGAGATGATACTTGTCTATTCATGTCGAAGTAGGCATACAAGAGTGAACTGTCTAACTTGAAACCCAACCAATTACCCATTACTTTTATTACGATATGTCTTCAAGATTGAAAATTCACGATAATAGTTTCACGAATCAATAAAAATCAATTATGGTGACGGATGTTTATTAATACATTTTCGAAAGCTTTTAATTTTGATAGGTCTTCCCCTGCAATGACTTCAGTTCTTTCAAAGTTTATGATGAAATATGGGTGGATTAATATGTCGTTCCACTTATGGTGAGAAAGTTATATTCGTAATATATTGTGGAAGTCAATTTTATAATTTTTTATGAAGTTTTACTGTTATCTCTGAAACGGATATCTAAAGAGGGTGAACTAATAAAATCTATTTTCATCGTGACCTCCCAGATATAGAAATCAACACATTTTTGTACAGTACTGAAATTACTTCAATTCCTGTACTTTATACAGGGCGAGTCTATATATATATATATATATATAAATATATATATATATATATATATATATATATATATATATATATATATATATTGTTATGATTGGTTGGATATTGATTTTTCCATTTTTTGTATATTTCTAAGAATTTATTTCATGGATTATAATTTCTGAGTCCCTATCATAACAAATAACAAAAAAACTCCGGCTATGTTATGTTACCTTTTTCAACCTCTTTCACCTTATTCCAGCTCAGTCAGGTACGCCTATGAACATTAATCACTCCTGACAATTCGATAAGAAAAGCTGTTCAGTGGAGAAAAGTGAGGTTAGAAATTGAAAAATAAACACAGGTTTGCAGAGGATAATCAAAATTGTTGGTTTTCATTCAAATCAAAACTTATAAATACCCTACTCTGCGATAGCTACCTTATACTAGCAAAACAACGATATAAAATTGTGCAGTTTGGATGTTTGTGACAATGAAAACTTTATGAAGAAAGTTTGAACTTATTATCTGTCTTTTTGCATGTAATTTCATAAGTTCAACCCAAAACAAAGTAACCAGTGGTTTAGGCACGTAAAAGTTATTGGTTTAATGTGAAAGTTGCACTTTGATGAGTTCGGATATTAGTATACCTTGTTGCTGCCTTTCTATTGAAGTTTCCAGTCCGGTGATCGTATTTCTGGGATCTCAATGACAGCTCACCCGCACTCCTTCCAAGATTCATCCTCTAACCCAGGTAGGTGGAATTTTTATTGTCTATTTACTTCTTCAGTTCTGCTTTTCAAGAATTTTACTCGTTCGGGATTTTTTTTATAACGGGTTTTCTTGTATTATCTATAATGCTTCTCTTGAAATTCTCTACGTGGCTTCACTTTTAGAACTTTTTCCAATATCTACCGAGAGCTTGTTATCCTGATCCATAGCAACACTCACAATTTTTTTATTTTTTCACAGATTTCCGAATTTGTATCACTTCCTACCAAATTATTTGCTGTTTTAATTAATATTGATGATTCAATGAATGATATCTAATTCTAACTCTTACATACTATTTACAAATTCTTATAAAATTATAATTTTTCAATTTCTGCCATTACATTTTATTGAATATCATCACTTTTCCCACACAAACTCTTTCGAATCCCATTGGTGGGTTTTCTGTTGATGTGCATTGTCATACAGGATGTTCAAAACTTATCTATACGTTGATCCTACTCTAATTCAATGTTTGCTATAAATTTCAATTTTGATATAGTTTAATCGTGGATTTTTATTAGATATATCATTGGATATGTATTTTTGATACCTTAACTACTTCAGGAATTCCCTCTGTTCACATATGTATCGACTGGAGCATAGTATAAGGTTCTATAGTAGTGAAAAAGGTAAAGAAAATTGTAAAACAACATAGCATTAACGATGATAATGAAGATAACTGATAATAATAATGATAATTATAAGTTTGATTATTTAACAACATTTCCTAACATAACAATATATATATATATATATATATATATATATATATATATATATATATATATATATATATATATATATATATATATATATATATATTATAGTGAAAATTATTTAGGATGACGTCAGTAATGACCAATTCACAGTTAATTTTCCGTTTTCAATCTCTACAATAAGTAATTGAAAATATAAATTATATCAATTTCCAAAATACTAACTGAACATTGAGTTGAAAATAAATTGTCATCAAGAAAAACATAAGATGAAATGACGAAAAATAAAAGACAATTCTACAGTATGTATATTCGAATGGATTTTCAAGGAGATTGCCTATTTGATTTGTAGAGGATAAAAGTGTATATTGAACTCAAATCACTAATATATGTTTTTTCATTTATAACATAAGTTTTTCTTTCATTTATGTAAACCATTCCTGATGTTTTTTTGTTAATGTTATTATTGTTGATGTGATAGTCAATACGATGGTCTTCATCTTTCCCATAATCTCATGATCTCATAGTCCTCTTACAATCACTTTTGTGACTTGTGATAGGAGCTGTCAGTAATTGTTAATTTGATCAATATAAACTTATTCACAATCATGACGTAGAATTTTCCTAAATACAATTCATTTCAATGGGTTCAATATGAGAGTTTTCAATTCAGAATTAAGATCAGAAATAGTTTTATGTTTCTACCTAGAAAATTGCCGCGGGAATAATTTGAGGTATTTTGTTTTTATTCTTTGACAACTTATATTTTTAATTTGACGTCTATCATCATTACATGAAAAGTGAGTAATGAATAAAAACCGGTTTATTTCATTATATCATTTTACGAGAAAGGTTGTTTGTGAGCGTAAATTAAAAAAATAATCTATAAATACCAGATTTCTTTCTCAAACTGTTTGCCATTGGGCAATAGCCTTTCGAGCCCGTCGGGCTCTCGTGTCTATTGCCTGGCAACAAATTTCCGAAAATCTGTCGAATTATTTTCACTTTATTCTCACTCTCTTGTGGTATTAGAACTGATTATTTTTTGGCATTTCCATAAACCAATGGAAACTTTCAATTCAAATCATGCATGTACGTTTTGGCCAATCAGAACATTATTATAGTGGGAATATGAAATGGCCGCGGGATCAATTTGGAGTATTTTGATTTTATTATCTGACAACCTTCACTTTGAATTTGACGTCTATCATAAATTCGCATGAAAAGTGAGACATTAATCAAAACCGGTCTAGTAAATTATATCATTTTGCGAGAAAATGAGTTTATGAACGTAACATAAAAAAATAATCTACAGAATACTATACGAGAGTTCGATAAAGTAGAAAATAATTCTCCAGATCTCTTTCTCAAACTTGTTGCTATTTGGCAATAGCCACTCGAGCCTGTCGGGCTCTCGTGTCTGTTTCCTGGCAACAAGTTTTCGAAAATCTGTCGAATTATTTCAACTTCATTATCACTCTCTTGTGGTATTACAACTGAATATCAAAATCTTTTTTTTTATACTGATATCAAGTAGATTATCAAGTGCATAGCTGGATAAAATTGAGAATATTCTCGAATCAATAGGTGGATCAAAAATTGATTTTTTAATAATAATTTCATTTATTGTTAACAATATTAATAATAGTAAGGTACATGGTTTTAAGATATAATAAATATAAAATCAATGAAATATGTTTGAAATTAGATTATATCTATTCTAAGGATTCATATAGTTCATCAATGAATGATACTCGATAAGTAAATTAATACTTGTTTCGAGAAATAAACATAGGTAGGACATATACATATATGTATAGAGGACATGTAGGACTTATTTGTACTAGGTATTTGTAGAACATAAAGAATGAAGATTAAAATTCACAGTATGATGAGCAAGAATGAGTACATGTTAAAATGGGTTGTGTTTATAAGTATTTTGTTGATGAATAGCTATAACAATAATAATAATAGTTGATAAGAGGTACAGTTAGTCATTAGTCACACGAAATATTATGTGTTCTCTGTTAAGTTTTTAATCGTATCCCTGGGTTTATTGAAGATATGTTTTTTTAATTCTTTTTTGAATGGTAATAGGCCATTCCATGTTTTGACGGTGTCAGGTAGCGAGTTATACAGCTTGGGTGCCATGTATGAATAAGATCTTTTTGAAACCGACTTATGTACAACTGGGATTGTGTGAAGATGCCGTTTCTGTATGCAGTAGGTGTGGATAGGTATTTTGGCTGAGTGTCTGTTTTGGTGGTATTTTGAATTGACTTTATAAAAATATAATTGCCTTATGTCAAATATCTTGGCTTCTGAGTATAGTAAATTTGAACGGTATCTGTGTGATTTTGACAATATCAGTTTCAGAAATCTTTTTTGAAGAATCTCGAGTGCGTTGATATGGGTTCTCAGAGCTCCACCCCATGCTATTATACCAAATTGTAAATGGCTCTCCACTAGTGCGTAATAAAGAGTTCTGAGGTACTGTGCTGGTAAAGATTTTGTCAGATATTTATATACGTGCAAAATACTTCGCAGTTTTCTTATTACGTAGTCTATGTGACAATCCCATCTGGGATGCGTGTCTATTATAACCTCTAGATACCTAATGTTTGTCTTGGGCATAATTGTTAGTGAGGTGTTTTTGGTTTTCACTTCAAGCGTGCTAAAAGGCGGAGTATTAATTTTGTTGCATGTAAATGGCACATAATTAGTTTTTTGTAAATTTATCGGTAATTTTTTATAATCCATCCACATTTTAATTTTGTTGAAGTCCTCTTGCGCTTTCATTTTTAACTCATCCCAGTCGTGTGCTTTGTAGAAAATAGCTGTATCATCCGCGAATCCGGTTATTTCTCCGCTACTCCGGAGTGAGAACAGGCCATTAATGTAGATGTTGAATAATAGTAGACCTAACACGCTGCCTTGTGGAACACCGTAACTAATTTTTTCCTTTCGACTGAGTGAGTCACCGACCCTCACAGACTGATTTCTGGAAGGAAGGTAGCTTCTTAGGAGTTTGTGGCAGTTATTTCGTATACCCATTTCTTCCAGTGACTGTAAAAGTAATTCGTGACTCACCGTGTCGAAAGCTTTAGATAGGTCTATAAATATGCATAGGCATGGCTTTCCAACGTCCAAAGACGAGTGGACTTTTTCTAATAAATTTGTAATGGCATCACAGCTAATATAAGTCAGAAGTTTACATAAAAAAAACACTAGATTGTGTGGTACATTATCAATAAAATATGACTATACTAGTACTAGCACATTGACAATAGAAAATGTGACTGATGGGGTTAGTTCATTTTGGTTATAGATCTGGTTCTAGCCTTGGGTTCTTGTGAAATCGCATATGTTTTGTGGGTATTCTCCGTGGATTTTATGAATTTTGACGTTTCAGGTTTGAAGTTTCCATTTTTATTTGATGGTGATTGCTTTTGGAATAGATCGGGTACTCTCTCCACAGTATTTTTTATTCCTCTGGGAGTGTGTGTGTGTGTCTCCTGTAGGTTTTTCTGCTTGATATGTATTTGGTGTTGACGGAGCACTTTTTGGGGGGTCTGGAGTGGTGCTGCTATTTTCTGATTCAGTCAGTTCTTCAGGGTTATGGGCTACGCCGTTTACGAATAGCTTGTAACCCTTGATGAAGCATTCGTTGTGATCTTGTTTAGCAAGGGATAAATGTCTCCTGAGGATTTTGTGCTCTTCTCTCTGCTGCTTAGTCAGGTCATGAACTATGGAAATCTGTTTGCCCTTGAGTTTATAGCAATTTTTCAGGACGTGTTTTTTTGCGTATTAGGAGAGGAATTCAATTTTCACTGGGCAGTTATCTTTTTTCCCAGTGGGTAGATATCATTGAAATCAGCTTTAGATAAGTCAACTTCCAATAGTTCCTTTAGTACGTTACAGATGTGTTCCGGTGTCAAGTGTTCTCTATGTTTGCTTAGCCCAAAAATAATGATGTTGTTTTTATTTTGACCACGCTTCAAAGATTCATTTTCCTCTCTCAGCAATTCATTTTCTTGTTTCAACTTTCTAATATCGGTTTTTGCCTCTTCAAGACACAGTCATAGCTTCGCCTCAGTAGCTTCTATGAAACATTTTATTTGATTTCTGTTTTTTTCAAGTTCTTCCTGTAGGATAGCTAGTGTAATAGTTGTATTGTCCTCATTTTTCATGTTTGAGGTCCGAAAGCTTGAATTTATAATGAAGTGTTCACAAAAGACCAGTGGTGTGATAGTTTTACGCCGTAACTCCTTTTCAGCGTATTGTTTATTTGCGTATGGGATTGTAGGTTAATAGTCTTGCAATATGTAATTTAAGAGTTTTAACTCACTGTCTATATCCAGAGATGAGTATCTTCACGTTAACTGCACTTATATCACAGTTTGCGGATTTAATTTTATCTCTTACTAGAAGTTTAAATCACTTTTCACGAGATAGTTGGAGAGCATTACCTTCTGCACCAATGATCGAGTGATATATATATATATATATTCATCATCGAATGGATGATTCGAATATGAAGCCAATGATGCTAATGAGGGATTTCTTATCATAACGTCAGTGGTTGGATATAACATTCCATTTATTTTCGATAACCCCGAAATCAATCAATGTTCTTCAAAACGGAAATATTAAAATAACAAAAGCAAACATAAAATTTATTTCTGATTTCCATTCCGAATTGAAAACACCTACAACCTTTCGAAATCAAATGTTGTTTATGAAATTCCATGTCAGGCTTGTTGAAGAGTTTATATTGGTCAAACTAAACAATCAACAATCATTCGATCTTTAGAAACAAAAATCAAAGATAATTTCAGATTATTATCTGAAAATAACTTTAGAGACAAAACGATCGAAATATATTTTTCCAGACACCTTTCGTAACATCACTTACTTCTTTATTTTGAGGTAATCTATCACAAATTTTGTGAGAACTTGGTGTATCCTCCGTTGGCGCTGCTCGTCGTTAATGTTGGAATCATTGAATTTTCTGAACCCATTCTCTAGATATGCTCCCAACAATTGGAATTGAAATTTAATATGGCAAACTGTACGAGCCATGAAAAACATGGAAGTCAATAAATAGTAACAGGTGATTCCACAATAAAGCATGCTGATGGTATAGCCAAAGAATCCGATTTTTCCAAACCACTTTTTTATCAGTATATATTGAAATATAAATATGTATTCTTCTTCATGGATAGGGCTTATTAATAGACATGCCAAAAAGGTCAGCAATAATGATAAGAAACAAAAGCATTCCATTTTCTTGGTGTAATTCATGATCTTCTTTTTCATTTCAGTTCCTCCTGAATCTATCGAAAACCCATTATCCAAAATTATTTGGGTATCTCGAAGCCCTTCGTGGCCATAGATGATGACAATAAGACACACTGAACAAGACTGAAACAAACAGAAATACTGATCAGAAATGCAAGGGCTATACCTCAGTTGATCTGGTGTGAACTTCATCCACTGATTCCGATCATGTCTCACGAATTGACTTCAGTCTATATGATATCGAACGGTCACAACTCTTCATATAATCATCTCAATCAAAAATGTCAATTGCAACACGAAAACGGAAACTTCTTATTCGCTTTTTCTATTCTAGAAAGTTTACTTCTAACTTCACTGAAGAAGCTGTTTCAAGGGGAGAACATGGATTAAGGACATTTTTGGCTTTCTACTTCTTGATATGAAAAATTCAACAATATCAGAGATATTTCTATTGATAAAGAAATTCGGCATCGAAACTCTTTTTTCAATATGGGAAAAGTTCCAATGAAAAACATCTGAAAAACACAAACGTGAAAACAAAATGTGATAAAAAATCCTTTTGTATCTGAAACCAACTTACGTTTGAGGTTTCTACATCTGAAAGAGTTTTAGCAAATTTTAGATTTCCAATTTTTGATATGAAAGCAGGGAAAATTTCTCTAATATAGAAGTAACTTTCCCACACCATTTTTTCTTATTGATAATTGAATTGAATAACGTGGAATAATATTCAATTTCTTTTTAGAAAACGCAATATAAATCGAATGAATATATATATATATATATATATATATAAATAATAATAATAATAATAAAGTTTAATCAATAAAATTTACAAGATAAATATATGTATACTTTTTGAATAAACCAGAAAAAAACACAGATGCAGTCAGTTTTGCTGCTTGTACGTGACATATATCTACATACATACGTATAGAAAAAGGTTTCAATAGATTCACTTTCATATGGTGATACACAGTAAGATAATGAGTAAAGTAATGAGTGAAGTAATAAGTAAAGTGATAAGTAAAGTAATGAGTAAATATGGTGTAAGATAACAAGTAAAGTAATAAGTGAAGTAATTTGTGAAATAATGTAATGAGTAAATATATAAGTAATAAGTAAAAAATATAAATAAAAATAATAATAATATGAGGACTTAGCATTGAGATTATCATGAGCAAAATATAGTAAAAGCTTGTAGACAATTCAAGGTTTATATAATTGACTTAATCGGGTAGTTAGTCTTTATTTCGGTTATTTTTGTCATAGTTTGGGTTTTTGGCATCGTTTAAACGTGCGGAAAAAAATAATAATAATATTCGTCCCACGCAGGCTATGCCTTATTTGGGTACACTCATTTGAGTGTTTATGTGGTACCAATATTTTCATCATTTTACAGTTTACTTGATCGGCCTTTTTGTCTCTTTCGGTACTCACTGTCATAATTCAGGTTTTTTTTATATAAACATATATATATATATATATATATATATATATATATGATATATTCACGAGATTAATTTATTTCATTTGACAATCAGCTGAACATATTTTCTTGGTACGGTAAAGAACTGAATAGTTTTTATGCATGACTTTTTTCGGGTGTTCATCGCTAGAGCGTACTGTTCGCATGTGGGCAGGCAGTTCGATTTTTGATATTGTTATTGCTGGGTGGCAATAAAGTGTTAACAAAAGTTGGAGTATTCTTCATTCATATATAATATATATACAGTGTCCGTCATAAAGTTGGCTACGTATGGGAAAACAATTTGTTATTGAAATTTCTGAAAAACTCTAAGGGCGGTTCGTTTTTGCATGTCTGAGAATAAAAAAATCCGTTGCGACTTATATCACGTGACCTCAGATTTGGCGGGAATTTTAAAAAAAGTTGTCTGTGGTGCCGGAAAATGGGTTAAATTGACAAGATATCGAAAAAAATTATTGAGAAAATGTGTTTGTAATCCATCGAGGACCCCATGTACTAATTTTGAACCAGATTGAAAATAAAACAAAAATACCATTTTATTCCTCTACCCTTACTAAGAAACATTATTATACATTCTTGTTTTATCTGGAAACAGCTTTAATAACATAAATCACATAAGTTTGGGTCAAAACTAATAAAATATTTCTGGAAAAAACATTTTGCGGGAGATTAATTATGAAAACACGATTTAATCTTGTCACCAGGTGTAGTCATGCCCTATATATTGATGCACATGAGCTTATTCAATATTCTCAACTCGTAAATAATATCTGAACCAACTAATATTTGTAATTGAAACTCAATAATACATTATTTATCCTAATTGAATTTAGTATTGTTAGGTAGATGTGGAAAGATAAAAAAAACACACAATGTACAAATTTTCAATATTCTACGTGACCACCTTCGCGCTCCAGACATGGAATTGTTCTGGAAAACATTTCGCGGCGAACATTTTTCAACATAGTTCTGTTGATCGGTGCTGCACAATTCCTTATACTAATACCGTTCGCCATTTAAACTTTGTCTACAAAAGGAGGGACCTATCATTCGCTAATTTGAAATTCCACACTATATATTCACTTTGAAACTATATTGGTCCTTAGCTTCAATGATAAAATTAGGATTATGATCTGCCCACCATCTACAATTTTGAGAACTGAAAAGTCAGAAAATAGCACATTTTTTGAGAAATCACGATTGTTTTCTAACATTCCCTGGAACCATGCACAAATTCTGGTTTGTATGGGTGAAAGTGATTTTGCTTTAAAATTCGTCTAACAGAGGTTTGAGATATTTCTGCCTTTTCTGCCATAATTTTCGTCGAAACTTCTGGTGTCTCAGTGACTGTCAGTAAAACATTCTTTACATAATTTCATTATTTACAACAGGCTTAACATGAACACTATGATCTGGGCGTCCGTACATTGACAAATTACTATATTCCAAGCGTCCGGCTCCAACAAAGCGTCCGTATGCAGACGCTCTGATGGATCCTTGTAGAAACTGTGCTCAAATCATCTTAGTAGTTCATATATTCGAAAATTTGTTGGACGCCTTCTTGATAGTAGAACCTACCACTGTGTATTATTAGTTCAATGGGTTTACCACACGCGGCGCAAGGCGCATCTTCTGTTTATTCCTTGGAAGGTAATATACTACTTTCAGAGCGCTCACCTCCAAGCATCTTCCAATCTGTGGAAAATAGGCAACCCTGGAAAATATTAGGTATGGTATTTTATACCCAGCGGCTTCTGAAAATCGTCATTGGCAGTATTCGCTGGTAAAAATTTTTGTACGACCATGCTATTTTTAGAATGGTTGGTTGAGTTTACTACGTGCTAGGGATAACGCGACAGTGGGTAATTATCTTACCGTTTCGAATTTATTAGTGAGATGATTGTAGGCAGATTTGTCACCTTGGTTTTCTGTAACTTCTTCCGACGTTTGAACAGTTTTTCTGATTTTTCATAGTTGTTTTTTTCGTAGTATTCGTTGTTTTCATGGTTTTTTTGTTCGTTTTTTTTTTGGATTGATTTGTTGATAGGTATATATGTTGTTTAGTGATCTGATAAGCTTGTTTCAATGATAGCTGGAATGTAAGATGTCTTATGTGAGATGTTTTTTACTAATGAAAATATGATCAATTGTAGTGATAGTATGTTAACTCCGGTGGGGTGGTTTATTCAGATATTTGTTAACTTTAATAGAAAAAGTTCGTTTCATGGAATTTATATTTCGGCTTTACTAAATACGAAACGTTCCTGTCCCTTTTTGTTCAATTTCCAGTATTCCGTGTTTATTTTTTTTTGTCTGTCTCTATTTATGTATTCTGGTATTCTTCTTTTTCATTTCAATGGGCTTATCGTTTTGTTATAGTTCTTTTTGTGAAATGTAGCTGTTCTTAATTTTTTTAGATTTATATTCAGTATTATATCTTATGTCATTGTCTCTCATTTAGACCTGTAAACACATTACCACATGTTGGAAACTGTAGTTTATACTCAATTACTGGATCACATTGAGCATAATGATATTTTGATTAATAATCAATCCGGGTTTTCATAAACAGCATTCTTGTGAGACAGCATTGCAGCTCTCTATAACTAAGTTTAAAAGGGACATAGATGATGGTAAATATGTTGTAGCAGTTTTCTTGGATCTCAAAAGAGCTTTTGAGACCATTGACCGAAATATACTGTTGAACAAATTGTTTCAATACGGAATTAGAGGCAAAGTACTAAAATGGATTGAAAGTTACTTGCATGGTAGAAAGCAGAGAGTCAGAGTTAGGGATGCAACTTCAAGAGAAATTTGCAACAACCTTGGGGTACCTCAGGGAAGTGTTCTAGGACCACTCCTCTTCATACTATATCTGAATGATATTGACCTTTTTGTGAATTGTGAGTTCATAAATTTATTTGCTGATGACACACTATCAGCTTGTAGTGATTCATGTCTTAACACTGCTTTACAAAAGATGAATAATATTCTAATAAGTGTAAGTGAATATTTGATGATTAATAAGCTGAAACTCAATGTCGCAAAAACTAAGGCGATGATCGTGACAACTAAATACAAATATAAGCAGATAAATGTTAATGACATTGATATAAGGATTGATAACGAGCAAATTGAAATCGTAACAACTGTCAAGTATTTGGGCTTCCAACTGGATAATTTACTTACTTTCGATGCACACTTTATATATATTACTAAAAAAAATTTCGAAAAAACTATACTTTATATTTATCTATGGATACAAGAATCACTGTGTACCGGTCAATTTTTCTACCTCATTTTGACTACTGTGCAACTTTACTATATCAATTCAATCTAAATAAAATGACACAGCTTCAACAACTACAGAATAGAAGCATGAGGATTATTTTGAGCTGCAATCGCTATATCCCCATTTCAATAATGTTGAATACATTACATTGGCTACCAGTCTCTAAACGACTTTACTTCCTAACAATGATATTCATTTATAAAATAATACATAATGAAGCACCTTCTTACTTTCGTGATTATGTTGATTTCAAATACGAGATTCACAATCATTTCACCCGTAATTTGAACAACATTAATGTGACTAGAGTAAAATTATCAAATACGAGAAATTCATTGTTTTATAAAGGTACGGTAGAGTACAATAACTTACCACATAATGTTAAATCTAGTGGATCTTGTGAAAACTTCCGACACAAATTGTTGATACATATAAGGGAACTAAATTAGAACTATTTTTTATTTGCAATGTTACTCTTATTATCCAGTTTACTGTTCAATCTTATAGTATTAATAATTAAATTGTTAAACTATTATTTTTTACACTGTATGGTATTATAACTGTTTTTATATTTAATTGTAATAATTTTTATATTTAATTGTAATAATGTTATTCGTATTACTACAGATTAATAACCTATTTAACAGATCATTCATATAGGATGAATCCATACATTATGATACATTATCTTTAATTTTTTTTCTATTGTTATTTATATATATATATATATATATATATATATATATATATATATATATATTAGAGTTTTTGTATATAAGGGAAACCTACTTAATAAATATTTCTTCTTCTTCTTCTTTCTTATTACAGACAGAGGCAAATTGTCTCGCTTTCATTTCTATTCAAAAAAGTTTTCCGGACATACTTTGTTCGTCTGGAACATGTTGTGTCATCACTAACATTGTAATATGTGTTTACATTATATTCAATAATATTCTACGAAATTCTTCATATGTTGATTATTTTGTTAATTATGAATTTCTGAAGTTAACAAAATATGAAAAATCGAGTGATTTTTATTTCATGTCAGTCATTTCACAAGGTTTAAAAAAAAAACGATATTTGTTCATGAAATAGTTATAACAAATGGATTATTCGAATATTTTTCATTAGGTTGCTAAAAGTTTATTATGATTTTTGAAAAAAACAAATAGATATTCAATTGTTTACAATAGTTTTTTTTATTTGAATAATATTGAAAGGATTCTTTTTTCTTTCAACTTTATAAATGGTTATCCTCTACCTAGTTTGAAAATAATTGTTAAATCAATAAACAATTATATTATCAATAAAAAAAAAAATTGTATTAGGTAGAGAATAACCAATGATGAATTTTCAAGAAAAATAACTTCATAAATTATTCAAATAATAAAAAAAATTAAAAAAGATTATGAACAATTAAAAATAAATGCTAGGAAAACATTTTTTATAAAGATCATAATAAACTGTTAACAACCTAATGCAAAAACATTGCAAAACATTCAACTTATCCTTTTGTTCATAAATATTTTATAAACAAAAATTTTATAAACAAATAAAGTATTTTTTTAAACGTTTTAAAATGCCATAATCAGACATAAAACTGATTATAATGTATAGTATCAATGAAAACAATATTTTCTTACATTTTTCATATTTTGTTAACATTGGAAATTTATAATATAAAATTTATAAGCATTATTTATTATTGAGTACACATGTGAAATGTGCTCTGGGAAGCAAAAACTTCATAGAGTCATTCTATTTAATTAACATTCAAATTTCAAAAAAAAAACCCAGCGAAATTTAATTCCTTGAAGTGTTCAGATTATTCTATTTTTTTTTTAATTTTAAATTCGTATTCAAAAGTTTCAAAAAATATTGTGTGCATTGCTCTCTCGAGAGGGGCTGTACCCCTGTCCTAACGCCCGCGCGAGCCCTATTTTCAACGTTGAATTAAAATTATAAATAATTGGGATATAGTAAAAAAGTACATCCGGCTACTTTTTCATATGAAGTTTCTTTTTCTTCTAGAATCTCATTTTTCATTTTAGCAAACTACCTAAAATTTTTCAAGGAAGTAATATATTTTCTTCATTTATTGAAGTTTTTTTCGCGAAATGATAGAATTTTTAAATATTTTAGAAAATCTGGTAGAAGTCAAAACACAAGCTTTTATAATACTATCTGAAACCTGGAACTTGGAATAGGTAGATGACTTCAATATACCAAATTCTACAGCTTATTACAATTCTGGAGTGCGTGTAATACCCCTGA